>ML779432.1:115469-129231 GCA_009831015.1 Picea engelmannii | reverse complement strand
TGCTTCCTAAGGGGGGAGGAATGATCCAGGTGGATATTGGTGGCCACCCACCTATTCCACTTGGACCCCCACCATTGCTTCTTTCAGTTTTTCAGTTTTCGCACAGTTTACTATTTTTAGAAGTTTTTTCGGGTCCTGAACTTCCGGGGCCATTTTGAGGCCCTAAATGATGTTTTTTTGGGTATGTTGATGTCGCAAAATACCATATAACGATGCTATTTTGTCTCGAGCATTGTAGGCATCAGATAGATCCTTCCAACGAGCTATCATACACCTAAAACGGAGATCGTATGCAAAAGTTATGACCCCGGGAAGTTGATGCACCAACTTACCCAAACGGGGCCCACATGATTTTTGGCGCTTCATCTCCCAGGGTTAGGTTTTTGGATGTCTAGGACTTTTGGCATTCCTGTTTATTGTAAAAGGGCCTTCAGAGCCTCATTGTAATCATCTTCTCACAGATGCGAGTAGCGGCCACATCTCTTCTCAGAGATAAGCTACCAGCGCCCTAGCTAGTTTATTTCCATTCTGTCTGTAAGCATATTTCAGTCATTTTTTATTAATGAAATGAAGTCTTATTTCCGCTGCATCTTTGTTTTTATGTGTATTTCTTTATTTCATTGTGTTCCTACATAAATCCAGATCAGTAATGTTAGAATATTTTCTTGAAGATTCATCGTAAGTGGTATTACTGAGAATATGAGTGGTCTTCGACTCAATGCATCTGCTACTCTATTCATTGTTCCCTTAATGTAGGTAATCAAAAATTCATATTCGCTAAGTATTTTTGACCAACACCTTTGTCGCTCGTTCAAGTCACTCTGAGTAAAAATTTGTTTTAAAGCACCGTGATCCATTTTCAGTTCAATTTTTCTTCCAATAAGATAATGTCTCCATACTCATAAGGAATAAACAATCACTAGTAACTCTAAATCATGCATTGTGTATCTCTCTTTGTGCCTTCTTGGTTTCCTTGAAATGCATGTGATCACTCGACCATCTTGCATTAATATTCCACCTAAACCTTCCTTGGATGCATCTGTGCATACCAAGAATTCCTTTTCCATATCATGGACTTCCAGAATCGACAATGTGGTTAACAACTCCTTAAGATTTTGAAATTCTTTCGTGCATTTCTCTGACCATACAAATTTCTTTTTTTCTTCTGCAACTCCATAATTGGATTTTCTATCTTCGAAAAACCTTCTATGAAAGGTCGATAATAACCTTCTAAACACATAAAAATACGTACTTCTTATACATTTGTCGGTGTTGTCCATTCCATAATAACCTCAACCTTTGCTAGATCCATTGCAATTCCTTCTCCAGATATAATATGTCCCAAATAATGAATCTTCATCTGGTAAAACAAACATTTCGATAGTTTCCTATACAACTTGTTTTCTCTTATACAGTGTAAAACTACCCTCAAGTGTTCTTTTTGTTCTTATTTCGTCCGAGAATAAATCAGTATGTCATCAATAAATTCTTGTAAAAACTTGTCCAAGTATTCACGAAATACCCCATTCATTAAACTCATGAATACGCTTAGGGAATTCATCAATCCAAATGATAAAACAATAAACTCATAGCATCTGAATATTTTCTTAAATGCAGTATTAGGGATATATTTTTCCTTAATTTTCAACTAATGCTATCTCGATCTCAAGTCAATCTTTGAAAACATTGTTTCTCCTTTCATCTAGTCAAATAAATCATCAATTATTGGCAACAGATATCGGTTCTTGATCGTGACTTTGTTTAATTGACGATAGTTAATGAAAAGCTTCCATGATCTATCCTTCTTTCTTACAAAAATAACTGGCACACCCCACCGTGATACACTTGGACATATAATTCCCAAATCCAACAACTCCTTCAGTTTCATTTTCAACTACTGCAATTCTAGTGTCAACATCTGATATGGTGTTCTTGCAATTGGAATTCCAGGTTTTAGGTCTATGGTAAATTCCAATTCTCTTTATGGCAGTAAACTTGGTATCTCTTCAAGAAAAACATCTGCAAAATTCGACACTATAGGAAGGTTTTCTAATCCTTCCTATCCCCCTTTTTGTTAAGCACTAAAATGGCATACACCTTACATCCTTTTCACATGCTTTTCTATAATTGTAGGAAAGAAATAAATCTCAACGATACTCCCTGGTTTCTTCCAACAATTACTCTACTATGTCCCAAATCATCAATCAAACTTAAGAGTTTTGTATTATAGTTAACTGTCACATCATGCGATTCTAACCAATCCATTTTGATCATAATATCGCAAGATCCCAAGATTGTAACATACATATTTACACTCGTGACGAAATCACCCAAGTTAATGTTACATTGAACCTTTCCTCCAATTTTCTATTTCGCTCTCGATTCCAATTCTATGTATCTAAACTCATCTTGATTGAATTCCTTTATCTTTATTCTTTTAAGTGCAACACTAGATATAAAACTCTCAGTAGCTCCTGGATCTATCAAAACACTAAACTGTTGATCAAATATCATACCTGAAGTCTCGAGCATGATAAACTAGTGCTTGGCATGCTGGTTATTAACCACTGCATGAATCCTGTGAGCCTTTCCAAAACATCCAACTGTCATCATTCCTATTGATCCGATAATTCTTGCCTTCTCAATAGGAAAGTCTCTCTGTAGGGACCAAATTAATTTAAGTCTAATAAAATCCATAAATTGAAATAGATAAGATTACTTCTATGCAGAAAGACTAAGTAATTTCTTTCATTCAACATATAAGCAGGTTAAATTAATTAATGAACAACAATCTAGTGAATTACATAATAGAATAAAAATACCTCTGCCTGACGCTAATTCCCACTAATCTGGTTGTCCTTTCCCTGCTGCTTTTCCCAGCCTGATGCACTGACCCAACCCTACCCAAAACGAACTAACCACCCAGCCAACTAGGAGTAGCCTATCCGGCTCCCTAGCTCTAGGATACCGTAAGGAATCCTGGCCCCCGTGCCCAAAACCCCCAACAACCTGGTACCCTCTGCAATGGTTCACAAAACCCCCCAAAACCCAACTCCTCAAAACCATAAGATGTCCAACAGAAAATATCGACCTTAGAAATACAGACCTCCTCCAATAATGCTCCTTCCCCCAATTTTCATAATCCTATTTCCTATAGGACTCTTCCCCGTCATATCTCCCCCTTCACTGACTCTCCTCCCCTCCATTAATTACCTTATCCCCTCCTTTATTATCTTATCCTTAACCTGTCATACGTAAAGTTTCATAAGGATTAAATTAAAGTTATTAAGCACCTTAAATTATTACCCAAATCATTGAATGTGTTATGTAATCAATTAATTAATTAATTAATCAATCAAAAGTTATAAACAATTAATTAATAAATAAATAATTGATTAATATTATTAATACTAATCATTGTTCAACTAAAACCATATTAGGACAATTAATTATCTAATTAATTTTACTTAATAATCCCTATGCATCTATTTAACCAGGGTTGTTACATACACCCACCCTTCAGGAAATTTCGTCCCGAAGTTAAGGTATCTCATGATACAAAGGAAAAGAAACATGGTTCACACATTCATGACAGTTAACCGACACTATTAGTAAGTAAGCCAATAAAACTCATACATACTAGTGTACATGTAGAAGAAATGCATGTGTAGCTAGTACATACAAGTCTCGTGCATGTACTAATAATCAATAACCATCACCCTTATAGTATTTTATGTATGCATCCAATCCAATCAACAAGACTATTCTTTTATAGAAGACAATAAACCAATCAAATGTTTGCGAAATTCTTTAATTACAGTTATCTAGTTCAACAATTTTATTTAGACAACTGTGGTTTAGTTACATAATTATGAATATTCATATATACACATTTTCGTTTTAGAAGGGAAAAAAAATAAATTCCACCATAAGACAAATCTCCATACTTTCTCAACTATTTCTACTCATCCTTCCTCCCTAACTTACTTCCATCTCCATTCCTATCCTTCCTCTACTGGACTATCTTGGAGCGTCAACTATATTGACCTAACTCCAAATAGAACCCGTAAGCCGAAGTGTCACTATCTTGACCAAGCTTCCCCAACAAGCAATTGACAGTCATCATCACACGTCTAAGCGAGCATGAACTAACACCGTCCTCCCATGATTTTAGGTTTTGGAGGATACACGGTGGGAAATGCATCCACCCCTCCTAATCATAACTAGGGTCCACACCCTACAATGGAACATACAGTGGCACCATGTTGCTGGGAGTTTTGTCATCATTTATTCGGTTTTGGGCAGTTTCATCACCTGAAATCCTGCACCGGTTCACATATCATAGCAATCCATCCAAACCAATATAATTTCACATACAAAGATTCATACCATAATGTTTCTCGGCTAGTGGTCATGACATCCACTTTCATCATCATTATCCTTTGGCTATTTCATAGCCCATAACCTGCAGATTAGTCTGTAACACAAACTCATACATTTCTATGCATTATCATCATGTAATTGCATACTATCATCATTTCAATTCGGTATCCTTGTACCAATAACTTAACATCAAAGTTTTCAAGTTAGAAATAGATCTCATAATGTCCCATAATTCAATTTTGACACCCATTCATAAAATTATCATTTATCATATAGATTGCATCATATTCAACATCATTCTACTAGCATTTAAACCTTCATAGGATTCACATTCACACAATATGTCACATCATATCCATCATCATCAATAACACTTAAACATTCATAAAATTTACATTCGCATAGTAGATCACATTATATCCATCATCATCAATAACATTTAAACATTCATAAAATTTACATTCTCACAATATATCGCATCATATCCATCATTATTCAAATACATATAACATTGATAAAGGTTCATACTTCTTAAAAGTTTAAGTGTATCATTTAATGGTTTCACTATGAATAGAAAATAATATAAGTAGGCCTCGGGTAATCCTGGCTGTCTAAGTCAAAAGGTGGTGTTACATACACCCAACCTTCGAGAAACATATTCTCGAGGTGGTCAAAAAAGTGAGGGATAGTATCGTTGTAGTGTCTCGGCGTCTTCCCGAGTAGCAGATCCTGGACTATACTTGTCCCACTGGACCTTAACTTGGTCTACCAGACGGTTCCTGAGCTGTTAGACTCTACGGTTCAATATGAATAATGGTTCTACCGTGAGAGTTCCCATGTCTGATACCTGCAATTCCTTCCAATTTAGTTTATGTGATTCATTAGCAACATAATGACGTAAAATAGATACATGAAAAGCATTATTAGTTTTATGCAAGTGGGGTGGCAGTACAAGACGATAGGCAATGGGTCCAATTTTCTCTTGGATTCTGAACGGTCCTATAAATCGAGGTGACAACTTTGTCCCCTTCCCGAACCATATGGTACTCTTATTAGGACTGATACGAATGAAAACCTGGTCTCCCACTTCATAACTTCGGTCGGTCCTGTGTGCATCCACATAAATTTTCTTCCTATCCTGTGCTTCCTTTAGTCTCTGCCTAATCTGAATCACCTATTCCTCCATCTCTTGAATCAATTATGGCCCAACTATTACTCGGTATTCTAATCTATCCCAACTCAACGGTGTTCTGCATGGCCTTCCATACAGAGCTTCGTAGGGTGGCATTCCGATGGAGCTATGAAAACTGTTATTGTAGGGAAACTCTACCAAAGGTAGGTACTTCTCCCACTGGGTTTGATTATCCATGACATACATCCTGAGCATGTCTTCCATGACTTGATTTACTCTCTCGGTTTGCCGATCTATTTTAGGACGATAAGCTATGCTTAAGTTCAACTGAGTCCCCAACGCTGACTGCAAACTTGTCCAAAACCTAGAAGTGAATCTAGAGTCCCTATCTGAAATGATCTTCTTAGGTATCCCATGCAAATAGATAACCTCACTTACAAACACACGTGCCACATCAGTGACATCGTAAGTGTCTCTAATCGTAATAAAATGAGCACTCTTGGTTAACTTATCCACTATCACAAGAATGGCATTGTGTCTATGAGATGTGAGTGGAAACCCCACAGCAAAATCCATAGAGATGACTTCCCATTTGGACATAGGAACATCATGTGGTTGTAGGAGGCCTGACGGGTGATGGTGTTCGGCTTTCACTTGTTGACACTCTAGGCATTTGGCGAGGAAATGGACTACATTGCATTTCATGCCTACCCAGAAGAAGAGCTTCTTCATTTCTGCGTACATCTTCTTCACACCCGGATGCACACAATAAAGTGCTCTATGGTCTTCCTTCAGTATGATGCTTCGAATATCCCCATCTTCAGGGATGTACATCCTTCCTCAATATCTCAATAGTCTGTCTGCTTCCAGACTATATCCTTCATACTTTGGATCTAACTACCTCCCTCTCTAGAGGTTTGAAGTAACCTCTAAATACCAATTGTCTCCTTGGAGTTGCGTCAACACACATTCCCTCAGATTGACTTTTAAGGGTATCAAGGAGAAGACACGTGGTCTCCTACTCAAGGCATCTGCGACCACATTTTCCTTCCCCTTGATGTACGAAATACCAAAATCATACTCACTCATAAACTCTCTCCATCGCCTTTGCCTAGCATTCACATCTCTTTGAGTGAAGAGATGTTTTAAACTTTGATGGTCCATTTTGAACTCAAAGTTTTGCCCCACAAGATAGTGCCTCCAAAGTTTCAGAGCTAGCATTACAACTGCCAACTCTAAATCATGCTTCGTGTATAGCTCTTCATATTTCTTCAACTTCCTTGATGCATAAGCTATCACTCCTCCATCCTGCATTAGCACGGCCCCCAACCCTTGCTTCAAGGCATCCGTGCAGACTGTGAAGTCCTTTTCCATATCCGACACTCATAGAATTGGTGCAATAATCAGTAACCTCTTAAGCTCAATGAATGCACTATTACATTCTTTTTTCCATTCATACCTGACCCCCTTGTGCTGCAAAGTGGTGATGGGTTTCGCTATTTTTGAGAATCTTTCCACAAATCTTCGATAATAACCTGCTAGCCCCATGAAGCTTCTCACCTCATGGGCATTTTTCGACACTAGCCACGCCATAATGGCCTCTACCTTTTCTGGGTCCACAGAGATTCCTTCGCCGGAAATGATATGACCTAAATAGTGAATTTATTTCTGGAAGAAGGAACACTTTGACAACTTCCCATACAATTTGTTCTCCCTAAGGCAGGACAACACCACTCGTAAGTGTTCCTCATGTTTTCTTTCGTTCTTGGAATAGATGAGGATGTCATCTAGAAAGGCTTGTACAAAACGGTCTAAGTACTTCCAGAATACGTCGTTCATGAGGCTCATGAATATTGCTGGCACATTGGTCAATCTGAAAGGTACTACGAAAGACTCGTAATGCCCAAACCGAGTTCGAAAGACAGTTTTTGGGATATCACCTTCCTTAATCCTTAACTGATGATACCCTGATCGCAAATCAATCTTTGAGAATACCGCTGCTCCTTTCATCTGATCGAAGAGGTCATTTATTTGTGGCATCGAGTACCTATTTTTCACTGTAGCATGGTTCAAGTCCCTGTAATCTATACATAGTCGTAAGGATCCATCCTTCTTATTTACAAAAATTATTGGTGCACCCCATGGTGAGACACTTGGCCTTATTATCCCTAAGTCCAATAACTCTTTCAACTGCATTTGCAACTCACAAAGTTCCGCCGCTGGAATCCGATACGGAGTCTTGGAAATTGGTTCTGCACCAGGTTTTAACTCAATAGTAAAATCAAGCTCTCTCTCAGGAGGTAACCCTGGTAACTCATTCGTAAAAACATCCTTAAATTCTGACAATATCGGTTACTAATCCAATGAAGGTCCCTTCCTTTCATTCACTGCTTCCACTACATATAGTCGACACCCTTGCCTCAAGCATCGCTTAACCTTCATAGTTGAGATAAAGTGTAATGACACCTTCCTCCGTACCCCTTGGATCTCTACTAGTCTTCCTTCATCGTCGACACAAAGCACCCTTTTTGCGAAACAATCTACCAAAGCTCGATGAGCTTCTAACCAATCCATTCCAATGATTAGGTCATATGCCCCAAGAGCAGTGACGCATACCTTCAACCTAGTATTACACACTCCCAGGTCTACTATACAATTATCAACGCTAGGTCCTACCGCTTGTTTTTCCCCCGAAGCCATCTCGATTTGTTTAAAGTCATCGTGCTCGTAGGCTACCAACCTACTCTTTTCTAATGCAAATGGTGAAATGAAACTATCTGTCGCACCAGAATCAAATAAAATCTTAACATTGATATGATTTAGCGTACCCGATGACTCCACCACTGTGGATTGATGTTCGGTCTGGCGATTATTTACCACTGCATAAATCTGGTGGCTCTTACTTGCTCTTCCCATCGGGGCCTTTCCTTCTCTATGCACAAATCCTGATTGTAACTCTGGGCAGTCATGCTGGTAATGGGGTCCTCCACATCCCCAATAGGTAACACAGGATTGAACTTGCGCACTGTTATGTGACTGTCTATGAAATGAGTTCCTTCCCTTGGAACCCCTGCCCCTACTAGCTGTTCTCTGAGATGGTCGTGGACCTGTCTGCATCGTTGGTGATGAACAAGATGCTGCACTCGCTGCCATTGAAATCCCTGCGGCTACTATCCTTTGTGTGACTCTGTTACCATATGGAGGTGGCCTTGAGCCCCCTCCCCTTGTAAATGTCCTAGGGGTCTTCCCCATGAATCCAGGATGATGCGGAAAGGAAGGTCTCATACCTCCAGTTAAGTTCATGTGTTCCTCCGCATAACGTGCATTTTCCATAGCTTCCGCTACTGAAGATGGTTTCCACATCCACACCATAGCCCTTATCTTAGAGTTTAGCCCATAGACGAAGCGTTCTGCCTGTCGTTGGTCATTATCCATATATGAAACATACTTGACCAAATCCATAAACCTAATCTCATATTCCTCTACGGTTATGTTTCCCTGTACTAAGGCATGAAACGCTCCTACCTGTTGTTCCTCATAGTAAGTTGGTAGATATTTCCTTCGAAACATCTCCTCGAAAAGTTCCCAAGATACGGTGTCTGGGGTAAGATGCAATTATATTTCCAAGTTTCCCCACCAGTTCAAGGTGTTATCTCTTAACTGAAAAATCTCTATCTTCACCTTTGAGTTGGATGCATAGTCCCTTAAGGCAAAACACCTTGTCATTCCTTCCAACCATGCTTCTGTACGTTCACTGGCGCGACCCCCGAAAAACTCTGGAAGTTTGATCTTCTGCAATTCTCGAGTGATGTCTTCAGGTGGAGGTCCTCCCCCTGAATCCCTTGACGCTTCTGGATTACCCGTTCCATATGGTGGGGGTTCCACTTTGATCCTTGTTGGTTGTCACCCCTTTAAAGTCTCATTTAGGGCCTCCAAAGAGCACAGTATGAGAGCTAGTTCCGGCGATGGTGGTGGCGGCGCTGATGGTGTTGGCGATACCTGCGACGATGCTCCTCTGCCTCGATTCCCTCGAGCCCTAACCATCCTGTATAATTTAACTTGCATCAACCAAAGTTATCAGGGTGAGTTCAAGGACGTTTCAAATTTGCGCAACTTAAACTAGAAAACACAGTTAGGCATAAGTTTCTTTTTACTTGTTTATAAACAGATGTTACTCTCTTTAGGGTATTGGGTAGGTTAGGGCTAAAGCATCTAAGCTTGATTTCTTCGCCTAGGAAAACTATTGACTCCTCTCATCTCGTAGCTACGCTAGATTTGCGCCATATTCACCAATTCCTCTAGCTTACTTTCCTAGTGTGCATGAAATCCCCTCCCGCTTATCTCATTCTAAGTCCTTATACTTTGCATTTACAACTAAATAAGGTGACTTCCAACCTAATTTTGATGAAATGAGTCTAAGGTTATCCTTCGATGCTTGACTTGTGAGCTTTCCTTGGTGTGTTGTACATATGCGTTGAATTGTGTGTCTCGGTGGCTGCAGGTGTGAGTCTTGAGGATTGTAGAGTGGCTTTCGGCATTGGAACTTAGCGCTTGTGTGTTGTGGTTATGTATTGTTTCCTGACTTGTGGTTGTATGATGTAGTGAGCCTGAGGCTATGCATTGAAGCTTGGTGCTTGGCTTTGACTGGTGGAATGGAATGGAGGGACTTGGCGCTTGGCTTGGCGGTAGAGGGCATGGAACTCAGTGTTTGGTTAACATGGATAATTGGAGATTATACTCCGAGATAGTACTCTGTTACCATTGATTTATTTATGTATATGAATTTATTTGTAAAGACTCATGTGTGGCGCGTTGGTGTTTGGTTGTTTCTTAAGGCTTAGGCGGTGGGTGGTCGTGGGTTCAAAACCCATAGACTCCAAAACATTTCAATTTAATTTTTTTTATAACTTTATTTATTAATATATATATATATTATTTATTTATCGTTATAAAAAATAATAATAAATAAATAAATTTAAACAAATAATTTAAAAACAATAATTTTTTTAAATTTATAAAACAATAATAAATTTAAACATATATAAATTTGTCGCGTGCCTATTTATAAAACAATAATAAATTTAAACCTATATATAAAACATATATAAATTTAAACAAATAATTTAAAAACAATAATTTTTTTTTAAAATAACAAAGGGCGGGCACGCATGAAGCCCACGTGTCCCATCCTCATTCCTCCAACGCCCTCCTGACCTAAACCTAACCCTATTACTTTTCCTCATCATTTTTTTTTCTACTCAGCCGGCCGCCATGGTCGTTCCCTCTGCATCACTTTCGTGGTTCTCACACTGAGTTGGTGCGCAGCCAGTTCTTCCATGGTCTCCTCCCTTGTGGCTAGGCTTGGTGCTTGATGCATGCAAGTTGATGTGGTTACCCTCGGTCCAATGCTTTGGAGACTTGCTTTTTTCTTGATGCTGGTGCGTAGCGCACCAGTGGGCTCGTAGAGCATGGACTCACAAAGCACAAGGCTTCGAGTTTGAGTCAAGGGTTTGAGTCTGCTGGAATGGTATCAAGGGATTGGCCCTCTTGTGTGTTGGTTTAAGTATTGCGTATTTTGTTAATCCTAAGGCTGTATGTGTTTGGCGTTGGTGCTTGGACGCTGGCTGGTATTGGTTGTTCGATCTCGCATTGTTGTTGATGCATGTGTTGTTGATGCAGGTGCTTGCTCTCGAGAAATAGCTCTATGCATGGGCCACACATGGGCGCGGGAGCCTGGCACCTTGTTGGTGATTATCTGGCGATTTTGTGATGCGTATTTTGCTGGCGATTTTCATGCTCTGTGTATTTTTAATGCACTAGTGATGATGGGTAGTGCAACATAGTCCACTCATGGACTCTCCCTTGGTGCTCGATGCTTTGGTGCGAGTGCTTTATTTATTTCTTTTCTTTTCTTGTTGCCTCCTCCTGTTCTATAAGCATGCTTGCTCTGCAACTTGACGTCTTCACAAACTAGCAAACCTTGGCCTATGAAATCGCGTGGCCTCTTCTTTCTCAGAAAACGCTCGTCGACCTCCTCTGTCTTTTTGGGAAAATGGGCGAAGTAAGAACGATCCTCCACCTCATGGTCGAACCCTTCACCTCACTGCACGTGGACTCCGAAATCCTCGGGTTTGTCTTCCTCTACGTGTAAAAAACGACCCTCGTTTTCTCTGCGGGTTTCTCTTCTCTTGCGGGCGAACACTCTGAGCGTCCAAACAGACTTCAAATTCTTTGAATTTTCAAGTGGTTCTTTAACTTGGGATCTCCTCGAATGGCGACTAGGGTTTCAACTTTGCCCTCTCTCACAAACAGACTCGATCCTGGACTGGTTTCTTTGCAGGCGCTGGCTTGTAATAGTTTTTTTTTTAAATACATCCTTTGTGGGCTCGTCCCTTCGATGGTTTTGCACTGGTATTTTCATTGGATTGTGATGTGTTGTGTGTTGGTTGTTAGGCTGCGTGGTAGGTGCTTGGCTGTTGGGTTTTTTTTGTTTTATTACTAAATTTATTTGTTTTCCTGTGTATGTAGTGCGCAGCTCCTCGGCTGTGGCTTTGTGTTGTTCTAGTCGTGGTATGGTCTCGTGAGGTACTTGCAAACCCGTACATAGCTGCAAGTTGTAACAGTCTTCCCCCTCCCATTAAACATCAACATAAGGATGGAAGTTAGTAGCCTTGATGCAAGTTGGGATAAATTTGAAATGCACGTTCTAGGGTTTACTTCTCATTTCTAACTTGGGGTTTACTTCTTCTTAACTTGAGGATAAGCAACCGGTGGTTTAAACTTTGGAATGGTATCCTTGAAAAAATTTCACTAAAGTTATCATTGTCTTCATAGATATTGTTTGAGACTAAAAAACAAAAAATTGTCCTATAAAGTAGCTATAGGACTCTTCCCTTTTCTTTTATTAGTGTAGATTTAGTCTGCAATGTATTGTCCAGGAGCTGTTTTCTGAAATGGACTTCTCTTTTAACTTTAACCCAACATGGAATCATGTTTCGTGCAAGTTCCTCTTTCCTGGTTTTGTTGTGAATAGAAAACTGTGATTTGGGTGGTACTGGTCACATGTCAAGAAGTCGAGCCCATGAAATCCACATTACTTGCAAAGTTATAAATCAAACCTATAACTCGACCTTGGTCTTGAAACTTAAATTGTCAAGCTGGAAAGTCTAGTATGTTAGAATGCCATTTGAATTTAGTTAATTTGAATTTAGTACAATCAAAGGTTTTCACAGAGGTAGGGCTTTCAAAATATTCCGGGTTATAGAAAATCCCACAGGTTCTTGTTTTCACAACCACGCGCATTTGCATTTGCTTGTGTGCATACATCACTTTTTTTTTTCTTTTCTTTATTTAGGAAGCATTATGTGTATATATATATATATATATACTAAAATAATTGTGTGCTTGGCTTGCAGGTTAGGTGGAGCTGGAGCTTGGAGCTCAAATTTATACCTAATTAAAGGGTTTCAGGGTTGTTTAAATTTCTGGGTGGGGTTTGTTTAAATTTCTGGGTGAGTAGGTAGGCCCTTGGCTCCAGATTTTGAACCATGGCTCTGATACCATGTGTAGGGACCAAATTAATTTAAGTCTAATAAAATCCATAAATTCAAACAGATAAGATTACTTCTACGCAGAAAGACTAAGTAATTTCTTTCATTCATCATATAAGCAGGTTAAATTAATTAATGAACAACAATCTAGTGAATTACATAACATAATAAGAATTACATAACAGAATAAAAATACCTCTACCTGATGCTAATTCTCGCTGATCTGGTTGTCCTTTCCCTGTTGCTTTGCTCAGCCTGATACACTAACCCAACCCTGTCCAAAACCGACTAACCACCCAGCCATCTAGGAGCAGCCTGTCCGGCTCCCTAGCTCCAGGATACCGTAAGGAATCTTGGCCCCCGTGCCCAAAATCCCCAGCAACCCGGTGCCTACTGCAATGGTTCACTAAAACCCCCAAAACCCAACTCCTCAAAACCAAAAGATGTCCAACAGAAAATACCGACCTTAGAAATACAGACCTCCTCCAATAATGCTCCTTCCCCCAATTTTCATAATCCTCTCTCCCGTAGGACTCTTCCCCGTCATATCTCCCCCTTCACCAACTCTCCTCCCCTCCATTAATTACCTTATCCCCTCCTTTATTATCTTATCCTTATCCTGTCATACGTAAAGTTTCATAAGGATTAAATTAAAGTTATTAAGCCCCTTAATTTATTACCCAAATCATTGAATGTG
>ML779432.1:84853-106823 GCA_009831015.1 Picea engelmannii | reverse complement strand
GTCGAACCAAACTATAAACTTCACGACAGGAGTTCGCTTTTAGCCAACTTCAAAGTAAAATTTCTTTAAGAATAGGCGCAATTGTGGACTAAGATTCACACTCAGTAACCGAATGTGATCATATGTCGAGGCAAGACCCAAGCTACCCTGCACACATTCTTAAACGGAAAAAGAATTGCTTCAGGTGTAGAGACTGCTACAGGGATAAAATTAAAAAGGGAACACGACTGCAACCTCGCACCAGTATGCAATAGCTCGAAAGGAAGAGTACGTTTAAAAAGTAACGCACTGGAAACTCATCTGCGTATCTATTGATCGAGTAAGAGTTAATCAAGGAAATTTTTTATAATTCCCGACTAGGCATACAAAAACGAAACATGACTGGTTTAAGGGTTCTATAACTAGAATGTCAAGGATCTCTACAACCCTTCGACTAAGATTAGGATTTTGCAGAAAATAGTTCTAGCAATAACTGCATTTCACTAGCAAGACTTTCAAGTGTCTAAGTTAACAATTGATTTGAATGCCATAAAAGATGGATATCAAAGTCTTCAGGTTGAAGGAAAATCAATACCCTATCAGTGTCCACAAAAATGCATTTGGCCTGATATGTTGGTGTAAGAAGAAAATTTCACGATATCGATGATGCAAGATTAAAGAAACTTTGTATTTGTTGGCGCAAAGTGATCACACCAGGGTCCTATTCAAGTTATCAACAAACGCTATCGATTATCGATGTAGTCTAGTGCAAGCAAGTTACCAACAAAAGCTATCTATTATCGATGTAGTCTAGTGCAGTCTAGTGCGCTAGAATTTTCATCTTCATGGGAGGAAGAAGTCTCACTCTAACAGAGACGAGTACTAAAGGGAAGGGTAAGGAGAACACTCAAAGAGATCCCCCAAGTATCAAGATTCATATTATTCATGTGCAAGATAGTTTAAATCTTGTAGTCCTAAACATTTTCTAACTAAGAATGGAGAAATAGAGTTGTGTAGACATTAATATGAAAGCTATAGTCATTTAATCATTCACATAAAATATAAAACAACATAACATTCAATAGAATCAGAAGGCTAAGTAAACAAGATATTTTCTTTTAATTGGGTCTCCAACTACATTAACATATAATAGGTCTCTTCTCATAATACATGATCATCTTGAGTCACATATACATATGGTCATGCCAAAGATAATTAGGGTTCTTCTCCACTAGTGCGAGACAAGGTTGTCTAAGCCCCTTGCTCTTTCCAACCCTATAATAATACATGACTCTATTACATTATCATTTTGGTTCCAAATCTAGATCTCAAGATTCAACTTAGCGAACAACAACAGTGATTAGAACTAGACTCAGAATTGGGCTCAACCTTTCCCATCTACCTAACCTTAACCATAACCATAACCAACCTTTTACAATCATATTGATCCCATATATACAACCTAATCTAGGCTTGCTAGTTGAGAACCCAAGAGTTCTCTCCTCTTCTTGATTCAGTTGCAGCCTCTTTCATCAAAACTAGTGTTGTGTTGTCCTTCCAACTATTTTTTTTTCTAATTGTTTCATGTTGCACATTCCCTTTTCTTCGCTTTATGTTCCTTCCTTTGTTCGGATGTCCTACTCTAAAACAACTTGTGCAACTTCTGTTGACCAAAATGAAGGGCCCGATAGTATTAATCTAACATGCCCTAGCTTCAACAATATTACAATTACATTTGAGGTTCAACATAATCAAGAAAATGAGGGACTTCACTACGACAATGAAGGGTTTAGACAACATCAAACTCAGCCTTCAATCTTTCCTATCCAGGTAGCTTAACATAGAAGCAATTGTCTAGTTTTTTTTTCCGCTAAAACGAATATATTCTCATCGTTTGTGTTCATAAATTCTAAGTAATTTTACAGGTGTAATATTGTACAACCAATCGGTTCTTCATATGCTATACACCATTTACAAATATTAGTAATAATTTTTTATTTGTTACTTGATTTCTTCATATTGATTCATGTTATGTATATACACAAAAACATTTAGAATATAAATCTGACTTCAAATTTCTTAGTTTCACACACTCATCCCCAAAATTTTAATAGAATGGATGTAATGTACCCCAAATTTCCCAAATAATATTTTTTGGTTAGGGGACATTAAAGTTCCTTAATTCTTCAATTATATATTTAATTAGGGAATTATATATTTAATTAGGGGACACAGTAATTATATATTTATTCTTTTATGATATGCATAGCAGAGTTATCGTCGATATTTGATTAAAAGAATACACTTAAAATTGCGACCAGGATTGTCATAGTCTTTAGAATAAACATGTTATCCATAATGTAACCCTTAATAGACTATCATTAATCATCTATCGTCCACTTCTACACAATTCTCCTAGTTCCAATCAACAATGTATACTACATACTATAAAATATAGACCATCGCATAGTCTATCCATAATACTAACCATAACAATTAATTTATCATTTATCGTATAAAATATCATATGGATATAACCATAATACTATCCATATCAATATATATATCATTCAACACACATATTATTATATGGATACTATAACGTTAACATTATCCCCAACAATACATACATTGTTCAATCATACAGATTAGGATATGGATACCAAAACACTACACTATCCACAATATATGTATATCGTTTAACATGCAACCTATTATATGGATACTATAATATGTATGACTTTAGCATAAACGATATACCTATCGCTTAACATACAGACTATTACATGTTACCATATCGCTAACACTATTCCCAACATATACCTATCGTTTAACCTATAGACTAGCATGTGCATACCCTAATGTCGTATTCCCTTTCTATAGTGTAGAGAACATAAACCATAACCAAAAGGTTCATAACCCTACCCTATTAGTGACATGACTCGGCAACAAATTGGTTCGAAACTGCTTTAATGGAGGATGACAGGTCGAGTCTTGTAGGAATTAACTCCTAGCTATTCCATTAAAGGAGAGGACCATCTTGTCCTTGCAGACTTGACACTTAGGCGATATTGCGCAACATGGAATCGCCACCTCCTTGACTTCACATGGCACGACATAGGGTGTACCAACAACTATTAATCATCTTTACGAGGCCTTCGAGGTCATATTCATTCATTTTTTCCCCCCTTTGGTCCTGTACCAAGAAACTTATCCTCTGTGTCATATGCGAAATCAGACTTTGCAGTGTAACTAACATTCACCCCTACTTTGTATATGGCCGACAACTTGGGAAGATCAGACCCGGTGAACGATGGAAGGAGGAAATGCACTTTTGGTTCTTCTATGAGCAAGGTAAGTAAAATATTATGTTGCTTCTTCTTCTCTCTATATACTGTGAATGAAATCTTTTTTTTTGGTGCACTGTAGAAATAAAGATAGGTTTCATGAACAGACTCCCTATTTTCTCTATTTATTTAAGGATTTACAATGCATTACCATTGCGCCTCTGTAAGATTTTTCTCCCAAGGTTCCACCATGTTTAAGGTTTTAGGACTTGAGGGTTATTGTGTTTCCCCCTCGGTTGGTTGTTTTTCTTCTAGCCTATACTCGTTACGGTTCTTTCATGGCCCGAAATCGTTTTAACAGTTAAACCTTATTTTTTCCTTTCGCATTTTCTTTTATTTCACCACGTAATACTGTTATTTACCCTCTAGAATTTGTCCAGAGATCCCAACACTTGCTACACAGGTTGGTTTCTTAGACTTGTCGGTTGTTGGAACTCCATAGGGAATTTAGGAGTTTACACTCTATATTTCCATGGCAATGTTAACCCTCTGTGGGGAGTTAAAAATTTACCCTATGTATAACTTATATGGAAATACTAACCCTCTGTGGGAAATTAGTACACTTCACTCTGTGTAATTATATTTATCAGTATTAAGCCCTCTTGGAAAATTCGTATTTACCTTATGTGTATCTAAATAGCATTATTAATCCCTCTGTGGGAAATTCATGTTTTCTTTCTATGTAAATTCAATAGTCTTATTAATCCCTCTCGGGGAAATTCGTGTTTTACCCCATGTGTAAATAAATAGTCATATTAATCCCTCTGTGGGAAAATTTGTGTTTTACCTCCTGTGTAAATAAATAGTCATATTAATCCCTATGTGGGAAAATTTGTTTTTTACCTCTTGTGTAAATAAATAGTTGTATTAATCCCTCTGTGGGAAGATTCATGTTTTACCTCCCATGTAAATAAATATAAAAATAATCAAGATTTTATTCGTTTGAATTCCAGTTGATTGCACCCTTAGGTTGTAAAACAACTCTGTTGGGAAGGACCGTCACATTGCCACTTTGACAACATCCTTTCTTTGATTCAAGTTATGAGTTTAAAACATTTATCAAATGCCTTTACCATATTGACCACTCTGTGCTAGCAAACGAGAGGGTAACTTGTTGAATCCACCGTTGATTTGAAAGTCGTAGGGTTCAAACTCGTTTATTGCACCATTAGATTTTTAACCTACAATTCTTGTTCTTACTGTATGTTACTATGCACTCATACTTTCGGATCTTACCATTCTGTAATTGTTATTTACATTTTTAAAGATCTATTGCGACTAAACAGAGGTCGCATCTCCTCCGCCTCTTCAAAATTTAATGGTCTAAGTTGAATATACACAGGGTTTGGAGAATACGTGCATCCTTTTTAATAAATCTGTGCACGGTCTATTTGATGATAATCGCTTGCTATTGTTTTCTCTATTTTATAAATGAAGTTATATGCATGGATATGTGAAATTATTGATGGGGCCCTTTTCTTTTTTTCGAGGGAACCCATGAGTTGATTTTGGGTCCACTCCTCCTCCTCCTCGATCATGGACAGATTGTCGCACAAGAACAAGTGGCGAACTAGTTCTTCATCGAACTCACACTAAGCATCGACCTTGATTGTTCTTAACATTTAATATCCATAGAATTAAAATGCTAGCATAGTTTACTAAAACCTTGTCTTTCTCATTTTTGCAAGTTGTGCCAATCGAGGTAATGAGATAAAGAAAAAACCTCTTGCTCGAAAGGTATTTGAGTTCTGATCTATGTGTTCATTACTTCGGTTACATACATATTTTATTCATACGTCTTAGATTATGTTTACAATATAAGTGGTAATGGAGTCTTTGGCCTATGGTACTCCAATTGTAATATTTGAACCATGATCGATTGAATACACAGGTTGTTTTTTTAAATACTTTGAACAAGGTTCCTTTGAATATGACAACTACTTTTGCAATACACTTGTAGTCTATTGAATCACTATCTTTTTGTGGTGATAGATAATATAAAGAATATATATGGATTGTTATTCGTTCTTTCTATTCTCTATGGTATTTGTGTATGTACATATTTATATGGCAATTAGATATAATCCAGTGGTCCATAGGAACATAACAATTAGTCCTATCATTTCTTTATGCATGAGAACATATATATTTATATCTATATAATTAATTATACATGTAAAACCATATTCAATGGCTAATTAGAGCATAAAATAGTTATGCCATTACTTTATGTCTAAGTGCACGAACACACACACACACACACACACACACACACACACACACACACACACATGCATATATATGTGTGTGTGTGTGTGTGTATACCATCATCACATTTCAATTAAACAATATAGTATCATTCCAATATAATAAGCCATCATATTCCTAACAATTAATAATCAAAATCATAACATTGATAAGGAATACAAGTCAAGATACATATCTGAACTTGATGCTGGAATCCAAATGGAACAACCACGTTCCACCCAACCATAGAATAGAACAACCAAGTTCACTTTCCCTGTTCACCCCCTAGCCTCACCATGAGTCCATAAGGGCAAACTGAATGATCCTCCTTAGCTACAGTCACCATCCATAGATCATAAATTCCTTTTCCTCACACTAATAGTGCTCATAACAAAAAAATATTTTATTTCTCCAACATACTAAGAAGCGTCATGCCTCCTCCATATGTTGTTTTTATATGCATCTTGTGCCTAGGTCTTTCCTTCCCTCCTTGGTAAATTCCCAGCTTTACAAATCCTTGATTTGTAGGGGCTTATAGTGATCAAATTCCACATTTGTCACTTGAAAAAATCAGCCTTGAGGTAACTCAAACTTGTTCCCCACTCATGGAGTCTTGGTCAGCTATTTTTGACCTGGTTGTTCCATTTGTCTTCCATCATTTAATTTATAAAAAGTTTGTCTTTCACACGTGTCAAAATAAAATAGGTTAGTTGGGCAAGTCAAATCTTTGCCCAACATTCATCAAATAATTAATTACAATAATAAAAATTCCAAATTCGGATTTTCCATAAATGACAAATAACAGATGACGTGTACATCTTGTGTTAGGACACCTCCCAAGCCTTCTTTGCTTGCATCCACGCAAACTGTAAAATCTTTATCAGGATTTGCTACTCTTAGGATAGGTGTTGTAGTTAATAGTCCTTTTAATTGATCAAAGTTGTCTTGACACTTTTGTGACCAAGTAAATCTTATTCCCTTTTTTTGTAGGGATGTAATTGGATATGCAATCTTAGAAAATCCTTCGATAAATATTTAGTAATAATCAGTAATTCCCATTAATGATATGATGTATGCTACATCCTTAGGGATAGTCCATTCCATAATGGATTTTATCTTCTCTGGATCAACTGCAATACCCTGTTTGAATATCACATGTCCCAAGTACTGTATCCTTCTTTGGTAGAATTCACACTTATCAAACTCCAGATACAACTTGTGTTTCCTTAAGGTCTACAATATTATTTTCATATGTTCTTCATGTTCTTCTTCCATTTTCGAGTAAACTAAAATATCATCGATAAACACCAACACAAATTTATCCAGATATTGACTGAATATACTATTCATCAAACACATAAATTTTCCTTTTGCATTAATAAGACCAAATGGAATTATGACAAACTTAAACTTATAGTGTGTGTATTGTGTTTTAAATATTGTTTTATTTATATCTTTGTCCTTTATTTTGACTTGGTGATAGCCATAACTTAAATCTAACTTAGAGAAGATATTTGTTCCTCCCACTTGGTCAAACATGTCATTAATTTTGGGTAAATGATACTTATTCTTGATAGTCATCTTATTTAGTTGTTGATAGTCAATGCATAGTCTCAAACTCTCATCTTTATTTTTTACGAAAAGAACCGGTGCTCCCCAAGGCGAGACACTTGGTCTGATATATTCTTTATCTAACAGTTCTTGCAGCTGAATTTTCAACTTCTTTAATTCGGGTAAACTCATTATATAAGGTTTCTTAGATATTGGGGCAGATCCAGGTAGTAGATCGATAGAGAAATCTATCTCTCTCCTTGGAGGTAGTTCTAGTATTTCATCCACAAATACATCTCTAAATCCATGTAGGACTGTAAAGTCCTCTAAACTGGGTTTATTTTCCTTTTCTAATAGATTATTTACCTAAACATCATAAAATTGGCAACCTTTGTTCATGCATTTCTTAAACTGCATGGTTGATATTTGCCTAACCGAAACTGGTTTTCTAATCCCTTGTATCATCCTAACTGTGTTGTTTTCATCTCTATAAATACGTGGCTTTTTGTAACAGTTTAAAATTACTTTATGTTTCTCTAAACAATCCATTCCAATGATTATATCATAAGATCCCAAAGGTAAGATGTTCATATTTAACTTTGGACTTTGATCTTCTATGTTGAGTTCACATTCAGGAATAAAATCTGTTAATTTTCTCTTGGTCCCTATTGCTAACTATACTATCTAGGACTTAGCATGCTTTACTTTCTTGAGTTTGTTTAATTCAACTAAAGCAGGAGTAACATAACTCATACTAGCTCCTGGGTCAATTAATATAGAAATGCGGTTATCATAGATTTTACCTTCAACCTCCACGATAGTGGATTGATGATCAATTTGCCTACCATCCACAACTGCATTAATTTTGTGCACGCTTCTACCCATATCTCCTATTGTAGAAGCTTCTTGCAGGTTATGGACTATAGTTCTCGCTGTGGAAATTAAGCGTGGATAGTTTCTCCTCAAGTGAGGTTCTCCACACTCCCAACACTTCAATGGTTCTCTGGGGTTGTCCCCAACTTTATTGACTCCCAGGTTAACTGATCTACTTCCCCCTTGAGCACTCTAGGTGTTGGAATGATAGTCCTTCTTTTAGAAACTCTTTTCCATATTCCTGAAAGGGGCTGGTTGGAAGCCTTTCTTTCGCTAATTTATTTTGTCATGTTTCTTGTCCTTCCATGCCTTGGGAATTTCATACCTCTGTTTGTATTGATCATATCACATTCGAGCCTTTATAAACACTTCATTCAAGGTCTTTGGATTGTCAAATTCAATTCTGTCTTTGTACGACTGTGGTAGAAAGCTTAAGAATTGTTGTATCTTTACTTTGTATTCCTTGATGTATGGTACAAATCTCAATAGTTCTAGAAATTTATTTATGAGATCGTCCATGGTCATTTGTCCGAGTCTTAGCTCGTAGAATTCCTTAGTCTTTCTTTCATAATAGTTTTCTAACAAATATTGCTTCTTGAAATACTTCTTAAAATATAACCATTCCATTTGTTTCTCTTTCAATCCCTTAGCCAATTTCAGGTCCTACCACCAGATACTTTATTTTCCCTTCAAGTTGTAAATGGCCATTCTGAATTTCATATTACTATAGTAATTGTAAATCTGGAAGTATTTCTTTATATCTAGTATCCATGCTTCTACCTCTTCACCTGTCCTTGATTCCCCGTCAAAGGTGGACGGTTTTATCTTCTTAAATTCACCTTCCAGGTGATCTACCTATTTTCTTTTTCTTCCTGTATTTGTTTTGTTTCCTTCCATGTGTGTGTCTTCGGAAGATCTGTTCTCATTTTTTGTTTCATGACCAGAGTTTTTAGAGGACCTTTTACTGACTTCTTCCTCTTTTTCATTGCCCTTTGGGATCTTTTTTGTTACTATACTTCATAACATCATTTCATTTATTTATAACTTGTCTTCATGTTCCTTTTTAGTTTTTCGTTATCTTCTTTAAACACTTGTAATTCCATGATGAGGTTCTTCATTGTTTCCAAAACCTGCATGGATAAACTTCCTTCGCTGTTATGCCTTGGTTCTTTAGGAAGTCATGGATTTGGATTCTCTTCAGGTCTGATTTCTTCTTCATTATGTGCTCACATTATCACAATAGACCAACAATTTTTCTGTTTGTAATAGTAAACATATTTGTTAGTTTTTATTCAACAGAAATAAAAATTTAAAAATAATTTGGCCTTGCCCTGAGGTCCAAGTGTTGTAACCTTCAACTCTCACACCATATGTGATGTACCCCAAATTTCCCAAATAATTTATTTTTTTGTTAGGGGACATTAAAGTTCCTTGATTCTTCAACATTGATTGTGACATACAAATAATCCATTAATTACATCTTTATTCTTTTATTGTATGCATAGAAAAGTTACCGTCGTTATTTGATTAAAAGAATACACTTAAAATTGCGACCAGGACTGTCATAGTCCTTAGAATAAACATGATATCCATAATGTAGCGCATAATAGACTATCATTAATCATCTATCGTCCACTTCTACATAGTTCTCCTAGCTCAGATCAACAATTTATACTACAGACTATAGACTATAGACCATCGTATAGTCTATCCATAATACTAACCATAACAATTAATGTATCATTTATCATATAAACTATCATATGGATATAAACATAATATTATTCATATCAATATATATATATGTATATATATCATTAAACATACATATTATTATATGGATAGTATAACGTTAACATTATCCCCAACAATACATACATTGTTCAATCATATAGATTAGGATATGGATACCAAAACACTACACTATCCACAATATATGTATATCGTTTAACATACAACCTATTATATGGATACTACAATATGTATGACTTTAGCATAAATGATATACCTATCGCTTAACATACAAATTATTACATGTTACCATAACACTAACATTATTCCTAACAATATACCTATTGTTTAACCTATAGACTAACATGTCCATACCCTAACATCGTATGCCCTTTGTATAGTGTAGCGAACATAAACCATAACGAGAAGGTTCGTAACCCTACCCGACTAGTGAAATGACTCAACAATAAATTGGTTTGAAACTGTTTTAATGGTGGATGATAGGTCGGGTCCTATAGGCATTAACTCTTGGCTATTCCATCAAAGGAGAGGCATGTCTCGTCCTTCTAGACTTGACACTTAGGTGATACTGCCCAATGTGGGCTTGCCACCTCCTTGACTTCACATGGAATGACATAGGGTGTATCAACAACTATTACTCCTCTTTGTGAGGCCTTCGAGGTCACATTCGTTCATTGCTTCCCCCCTTTGGTCCTGTAACACGAAAATTATTCTTTTCGTTGTATGTGAAATCAGCCTCTACGTTGTAACTAACATTTTCCCGTACTCGGTATATGGCCGACAACTTGGGAAGCTCAGCCTTGGTGAATGATGGAAGGAGGCAACACACATCTCGTTCTTCTATGTGTAAGGTAAGTAAAAGATTATGTTTCTTCTTTTGCTCTCTGTATACCGTGAATGAAATCTGTGTTTTTGGTGCACTGTAGAAATAAAGATAGGTTTCGTGAACAGACTCCATGTTTTATTTCTTTATTTGACTATTTATAGTGCATTACCATTGAGCCTCCGTAAGCATTTTCTCCCGGGATTCCCCTATGTTTAAGTTTTTGGGACTGGATGGTTATTGTGTTTCCCCCTTGGTTGGTTGTTTTTCTTCTAGCATATACTTGTTACGGTTCTTTTGTGGCCTGAAATCATTTTAGAAGTTAAACCTTTGTTTTTCCTTTCATGTTTTTTTTTTCACTGCATAATACTGTCATTTACCCTCTGGAATTTGTCGAGAGATCCCAACACTTGCTACATGGGTTTGTGTATCAAACTTGTAGGTTGTTGGAACTCCGTAGGTAATTTAGGACTTTACACTCTGTATGTTCATGGCAATGTTAACCCTCTGTGGGGAGTTTGAAATTTACCCTTTGTGGGAAATTAGTACACTTCACTCTCTATAATTATATTTACAAGTATTATTCCCTCTCGAAAAATTCGTATTTACCTTCCCTGTATCTAAATAGCATTATTAATCTTTTTGTGGGAAATTCGTGTTTTCTTTCTGTGTAAATTAAATAGTCATATTAATCACTCTGTGGGAAATTCGTGTTTTACCTCCTTTGTAAATAAATAGTCATATTAATCCATCTGTGTGAAAATTCATGTTTTACCTCCTATGTAAATAAATAGTCGTATTAATCCCTCTGTGAAAAAATTTGTGTTTTACCTCGTGTGTAAATAAATAGTTTTATTAATCCCTTTGTGGGGAAATTCGTGTTTTACCTCATGTGTAAATAAATAGCAAAGTAATCAAGATTTTATTCGTTTGAATTCCACTTGATTGCACCCTCTCGTTGTAAAACAACTATGTTGGGAAGGACCATTAAAAAATACTTTGTTTGATTCAAGTTATGAGTTTAAAATGTTTATGAAAGGCCTTGCCCATATTGACCACTCTACTCTATAAAACGGGAGGGTAACTTGTTGAATCCACTGTTGATTTAAAAGTCATAGGGTTCAAACTCGTTTATTGCACCGTTATATTTTTAACCTACAGTTCTGGTTCTTACTGTATGTTACTATGCACTCAGACATTTAGATTTTACCATTCTGTAATTGCTATTTATATTTTTAAATATCTATTGTGATTAAACGCAGGTCACATCTCCTTTGCCCATTTAAAATTTAATGGTCTAAGGTGAATATACACAGGGTTTGGAGAATACGTGCATCATTTTTAATAAATCCGTGCATGGTCTATTTTGATAATAATTTCTTACTATTTTTTTCTTTGTTTTATAAATGAATTTATATGCATGGATATGTGAAATTAATGATGGGGCCCTTTTGGGTTTTGCGAGGGTGCCCATCAGTTGATTTTGGGTCCACTCCTCCTCCTCCTGGATCATGGACAAATTTCTGCACAAGAACAAGTGGCAATCTGGTTCTTCACCAGACTCAAGCTAAGTATTGACCTTGATTGTTTTGAATGTTTAATTTCCATAGAATAAAATGATATCATAGTTTACTAAACCCTCATCTTTCTCCTTTTTGTAGGTTGTGCCAATCAAGGTAATCGGATAAAGAAAAAACCTCTTGCTCGAAAGGTATTCGAGTTCTGATCTATGCGTGCATTACTTTGGCTACATACATATTTTATGCATACTTCTTATATTATGTTTACAATACAAGTGGTAATGGAGTCTTTGTCCTATGGTACTCCAATTGTAATATTTGAACCATGATCGATTGAATACACAGGTTCTTTTTGTAAATACTTTGAACAAGGTTCATTTGAATATGACAACTACTTTTGCAATACACTTGTAGTCTATCGAATCATTATCTTTCTATGGTGATAGATAACATAAAGAATATATATGGATTGTTATTCCTTCTGTTTATTCTCTATGGTATTTGTGTATCTACATATTTAAATGACAATTCGATATAATCCAATGGTCAATAGGAACATAACAATTAGTCCTATCATTTCTTTATGCATGAGCACATATATATTTATATATATATATAATTAATTATACATGTACAACCATATCCAATGGCTAATAGGAGCATAAAATAGTTCTCCCATTTATTTATGTTTGAACACACACACACACACACACACACACACACACACACACATATATACCATCATCACATTTCAATTAAATAATATAGTATATTTACACTATAATAAGCCATCATATTCCTAACAATTAATAATCAAAATCATGACATTGACAAGGAATACAAGTCGAGATACATATCTGAAACCTGATCCTGGAATCCAAATTGAACAACCACGTTCCACCCAACCATAGAACAGAACAACCAAATTCACTTTCTCTGTTCACCCCCTAGCCTGACCATGAGTCCATAAGGGAAAATTAAATGATCCTCCTTAACTACAGTCACCATCCACAGATCCGAAATTCCTTTTCCTCACACTAATAGTGCTCATAACAACAAAATAGTTTATTTTCTCCAACATACTAAGTAGTGTCCTGCCTCCTCCATATGTTGCTTTTATATGCATCTTGTGCCTAGGTCTTTCCTTCCCTCCTTGGGAAAATCACATCTTTACAAATCCATGATTTTTAGGGGCTTCTAGTGATCAAATTCCACACTTGCCACTTGTAAAATCATCCTTGAGGTAACTCAAACCTATTCCCCACCCATGGAGTCATGGTCAACTATTTTTAGCCTCACTATATCTTTTGTCTTCCAACATTTAATTTATAAAATGTTTGTCTTTCACATGTGTCAAAATAAAATAGGTTAGTTAGGAAAGTCAAATCTTTTCCCAACAGTTATCAAACAATTAATTACAATAATTAAAATTCCAAATTTGGATTTGCCATAAATGGAAAATAATTTCCAAATCTGAATTTTCCAAAAACGAAAATTTATTCCAAAGTTCACTTAGAATTTAATATTCTAAAATTTTAGGATATTACAATGGAACATATATATTCCAGATAAATTCCACACTTCATCTATCAACACACACACACACACACACACACACACACACACACACACACACACATACATTTTATTACAAATAATATTGTCTGGAAAATATATCATTCCATCCAAATATACAAACAGTATATTACTTAGTATTCAATAACTAAAAATTAAACATAACGATGAAATTACCGCAACTAATATGGAAACTAAAATTTGAGGTTGATCAAAATATTGAAGTTGATCCTCAGTTCGGGGCTTTTTCTTGTCTTCCTTGCTCTCGTTTAGTCAATCTGAAGACTTCATCGATACCTCCCAGCCAATTCTAGGGGTATTCTTCTTCCCCTTATCCCCCTGAGCTACAAACGAGCCACACACAGATAACCAAAAACATAATATCAAAAACTTACTCTCGCAAGTAGAGGCTTCCACCTCTTTCCCAAGTTTGCAATCCCAACTCTCCACAAGAAAACTCGCCGAGGAAAATTTTGACAACATAACAATACTTAAAAATGAGACCCCCTCTCCCTTCCTCTCCATTTATTTTATATACAAAATATCAATTACACATGTTCTCTCATGCACAATAAACATTTTTTGATAATTTAATTAATGATTATTCACCCACACCAGTTGTGACACTCTCCCAAAGTTGCACATGTAAATTCCCTTTTTATTTAATTAAATTAGACAATTTTCGTCACATTCCCCAATTTGTTCCTATTTTTTTCTCTTAGTTGTCCATTACTTCCCTAATCCTTCATTTATTTTGTGTCCCCTAACTAGATTTTCTCTTGAGTTACATTAAGTGTTGTCTTTTA
Organism: Picea engelmannii; assembly: GCA_009831015.1. Lineage (NCBI taxonomy): Eukaryota > Viridiplantae > Streptophyta > Pinopsida > Pinales > Pinaceae > Picea > Picea engelmannii. The sequence goes on along the minus strand of ML779432.1, from coordinate 92,350 downwards.
GTTAGGATTAGTGGTTGATTGACTCAAGATGATAATCTATGTGGACAACCTATTCTCTCATGTTTTAATTTCTTTTTATTTAAAAATCTCTTTTAATTAATTAAAGAAAATAATTGTGATTAATTAAGTAATACTCTAACTATAGATCACATTTAATGACCTGAGAAATAAATTTAAAAGATCAATGAATAATGTTAAAAAATGGTTGCGTATGCAGAGAGGGAGCCTATGAATCCCGAGAAGATAAAACATTTGAGGGAGAAGGGACAGACAGGGAGGGTGGTTGGAGGAGTAACTGCATGAGTCAGTGAAGGAGGAATAAGGGAGAGGGGAAGGTTGACAGGGGGATCATTCAACAGAGGAGAGATTTTCTGAGGACTTTTGGACTTGCTGTGAGCACAAAGTTTTGGACTGTGGCTTTTGATCAGTTGAGGCACTGAGTTGCTGGAGGTTTTGGGCATGGAGGGCCAGGATATCCGTAGATATCCTGGAGCTAGGTAGTTTTCCTAGTTGGCAGGGAGGACAGTAGTTTTGGGCAGTTATTTTCCTGTTTGTGGCAGGATTGATTTGGTAGCAGGTAGCAGGAAGGCAGCAACAAGGCACAAAGGCAACATAAATTAGCATCAGAACCAGGTACTTTGTTAAGTTATGTATTTATTTCTTTCTGCCATGAAATCAGTATTTATTAATAAATCTAAGTCACTGAAGTTGTTGTTATGAAAATCCATATTATGCTAGGAAGTTATTTTTTCAGTTTATGAAATAAAATGTTTATGAAACTTAATGATATTTAGAAATATTTTGTTGTTACATATGGTATCAGAGCGTCTTAGTTCGAAATGTGGGCCTAAGGGCCAAAACCCCGAGTGTTAACTCCAACCATGCTTAAACTACAAACAGAACACGTTCAGTTTGACCCAATATGACTGATACAATACCCGAAGATATACTCAGGTAGTATCCCTTCATTATCCAAGCAAATGATCTCATAGATGTATCACAAGCATCTGCTTTAGGCAATATCCTGTAATTGGATTATGTATGGTTACTATAGTTTTAGTCTGAATATTCAATGGAACGCCCTTTAAATTAAGTGGCAGCAAACCAGATAGTTGAAGGATCACTTCCCATAAAATGGCTACCATTAAAGCAGCATAATAAAGCTATTAAGCACAAAAAAAAAAACAGAGAAGATAACTTAATTTTATTTTGAGAAATACTTGTCCATGAAGTTTCGGGTAGAATAGACACCTGAAATCGATGAAAATATTGAGGGAAAATTCTGTCTAAGGCTTGAAGTTGGTAAGAATTAATAACTACATGAAATATACTAAATAAAATGCAAAAGGACATTTGCAGGACCTTGAAAATGCCTACTTCATCCCGAACTTACCTAAATGAGGAACTGCCAATGCGCAGTTGGACAAAGGAAATTTAGAAGACTTGTATCATGCGGGAACAGTGTAAACTAGTTGCTTGTACTAGCCTCAGTGAAATTTTAAAATAATGAAGAATCTCAGGAAGTATAGACCCATACAAATTTTAACCTTGTCAAGAAGGCAATTTTAACACTACGTAATGTGTTATGTAACAAATCGATTATCCCGAAGGAGAGTTGTCTGTTACACGAGAGGACGGATCTAAGCCATCAGATCTCGGGCGAAATCCCGTCAGCCGTTAGATCTCGAAGAAGTTGCGTCGGGTTTAAGTCCTAATGTGCAGAGGAGGAGTCCCGGAAGAGTCATCAGGATATTAGAGTCATCGGGGTTTTGTTAAGTCAGAGAATCGAGACCTTGTGGTTCTCGAAATCCCGAGAACGGATCCTAGCCGTTGATCTCGACAGGACACACGTCAGCGTTCTGGGGAGGAATCGGGATTTTACCCATCAGATATTTCAGGAGTGTGGAACTCGTGCATGTTGAAATCGCGATCCGCGATTTCCCGATAGAATCGGAGCCATCCAAATAGCGGGGACACGTGTCAGGAGATCCCGCAGAGTCGGAGATCGGGGAATTGAAAGTCCCGTGCACATGACAACGGGAATCGCGATATCCCGAAACGCGATTTCCCAACAGGCATAAGGACAGAGCGGGGACCACCAGGGTTAGAGTGGCGGACAGGTGTCGCGCCACACCAAAATCGCAGATCGGGGTTCGGGAAAACACAAGTCCCGGAACTCATAGGTTTTGGATTCGCGAACTCATGAACTCCGATACACCGAGGGAGGACAGGTGTTAAAAGGTCAACTCTCACAAGGCGGTCAACGCCAAGTGGCATCGGAGATCAGGAGTCGGGGATATGTGAGGACAGAGGATCACGACAACGCAAATGCCGATTTCCCGACGGGAAAATTCTCGATAAATGAAAGGAACCCCGACGAGATCTGAGCCGTTCATTTTGAGGACGCGTGGCAATCATCTAACACCATCGGTGAAAGCTACATAGGAGGGCTTCATCGGATATCGGGAGTCCTGAAAACATAGCAACAGGAATTGTGAAATCGCGAAACGTGATTTCCCGATAAGCCAACGGACAATGGGGCCCACAGAAGAGTCAACGGTGGATAGGTGGCATCGGGTATCAGGATATCGCGAGTTTCTTGGACAAGGTGTCCATGCAATACGAAATCGTGAACCCCGAAAGCCGACGCAATTAACTTAACTCTTAATCCTCAATTAAAAGAATTAATTAATGACGGTTTAATTAAGACCTAAACATATCGCGAAATCGGAGATCGGGGTTTCGGGATTCAATATGCATCGAATCTTTGTTATGGGAAACCCCGAATCCCGACAGGAATTAGGACTACGGTCACATGGACCTTGGTGTAGCCGAAAAGGCTAACACGCAAGGAAGAGGCGCATCAGGTATCGGGATATCAGGAAATCCGTAGACACGGGATTCATGCAATGCGATATCGCGATATCTGAAAACCCGAAAAGGGACAAAGTTGTGGCCTTGTGGTACAATGGTCATATGAATCAAGAACTTAGCCCGAAGGGATAACGGACAAGTGCCATATTGGAGAATCGGTAATCGGGAGTCCGTGAAGACCGAAAGCTCTCGGCATCGGGCGTAAGGAAACCCCGAAACCCGAAATTTAAGTGGGGAATTTCATAGTTAGGAGAAAAGGGCCATGAGCAATACATAAGGCAATTTATGCGCAACTAACTACATACATATGCACAGACGAATAAATTTATAAAGATAAATGAAATAAATTAAAAGAAAAACACCCAAAATTCGTACAGAGCGGGAATTGCAGGCAAATCATTTTGTTTGAAAGAGGAAATTACCATTCATTACCATAAAGTAAGGAAGGTTTATGAAGATTCTTGACTCAATTAACTCAGCGTTCTTCATGAAGGTACTGAAACTGTGCACAACATGCGGAATGAATTGTACCTCTTACTATAGCTGAGGGCGAGCTCCGCAAAATGTACAGACAAGGGATTGGTTCCCAACATTTCAAGAAGACTGGACTCCGGGTCCTGGATCTTATCAGGGGCCATATCAATATACTTTGTTTCTGCAAAATGAACTAGTAAAGTGCTCAGAACAAAGGTGTGGAGGTGAGCCATGGCAAGGGGGGATTCTGAAAACCCCTGAGCAGAGCAGAGACAGATCTTTGATGGACAAAGACTGATGCGAGGAAAGTCCCAGTGGATGAGAAAGTGGGACAGAGAAAGAACGCGTAGAGAGTTGAAAGGTTGACAGGTGTAGAAATTGGGGGTTAGATACGAGGGAGCTTATGAAAGCCAGACGAGCACGTGGAACCCATGCGTGCCCGAACCCTTGGGTATACGTTCAATTATTATATATAGAGTATAGAGTGTAAAAAAAAAAAAAAATTATTCAAAGTAAATTAAATAATTTAGTATAAATGATTTAATTATCAATAAGGTCAAATTAGTTTACATTTAAAGTAAAGATAATTTGAGTTAAATTAGTGTAATAATAATTTTAAAATTAACTATTTTATTTGAGTGTAAGGTTAATCTACCTTAAAATTCGATGATAACCAAGCTTAGACGCTTAATCCTAACCCAAACCTAGCCAATTCCCCTGATGGAGTAATGTCTGTTTACAGACAAGTAAAGAAAACTTACGCCTAACCCTGTTTCTAAGTTTAAGTAGCACCAATTTGAAACGTCCTGGAATTCACCTTGATAACTTTGGGGTGATGCAGGTTAAGTCATACAAGATGGTCAGGACTCGAAGGGGTCGAGGCAGGGGAGCGTCGTCACGGGCACCAACGACGCCACCCACACCATCAACCCCACCGACACCACCACCACCACCACCACCATCACCCGAACTAGTCCTCATACTGCGCTCATTGGAATCCATTAACAAGACTTTAAAGGGGTGCCAACCAGCAGGGACTGAAGTGGAACTCCCACCATCTGGGACGGGTAATCCAGAAGCATCAAGGGACTCAAGGGGAGAATTTCCACCTGAAGACATCACGCGAGAATTGCAGAAGATCAAACTTCCGGAGTTTGTCGGAGGTCACGCCAGTGAACGCGTGGAAGCATGGTTGGAAGGCATGACGAGGTGTTTTGCCTTAAGAGACTATGTGTCCAAATAGAAGGCAAAGATCGCAATTTTCCAATTAAGAGATAGTGCCTTGAACTTGTGGGGAAACTTGGAAAGACAACTACACCTTACCCCAGACACAGTATCTTGGGAACTTTTCGAGGAGAGGTTCTGAAGGAAATATCTACCAGCATACTACGAAGAGCAAAAGGTAGGGGCATTTCATGCCTTAGTACAAGGAAACATAACTGTAGAAGAGTATGAAATCAGGTTTATGGAACTGGTCAAATACGTTTCGTATATGGACAATGACCAGCGACAGGCAGAGTGATTCGTTTATGGATTGAACCCGAAGATAAGAGATATGGTGTGGATGTGGAAGTCGTCTTCAGTAGCAGAGGCGGTAGAAAATGCGCATTACGCAGAAGAACACATGAACTTAACAAGGGGTGCAAGATCGACGTTTCTGCATCGCCCTGGATTCGTAGGAAAGACCCCGAGGATATTTCCTAGGGGAGGGGTCTCAAGGCCACCACCTTATGGTAACAGAGTCGTGCCAGGGACAGTAGCTGCAGGGATTTGAATGGAAGCTAGTGTAGCATCTCGTTCATCTCCAACGGTGCAAATAGGTCCATGATCATCTCAGGGAACAACTAGTAGGGGCAGGGGTTCCAGGGGAAGGAACTCATTTCAAAGACAGACACATAACAATGCACAGGTTCGATCTGGTGTTACCTGTTGGGGGTGTGGGGGACCCCATTACCAACGTGACTGCCCAGAGTTACAATCAGGGTTCGTGCATAGAGAAGGAAAGGCACCGATGGGGAGAGCAAGTAGCAACCATCAGATTTACGCAGCGGTTAACAACCACCAAGCCGAACATCAATCCACAGTAGTAGAATCCTCAGGTACGCTAAATCATGTTAATGTTAAGATTTTGTTTGATTCTGGTGCGACAGATAGTTTCATTTCACCATCTGCATTAAAAAGGAGTGGGTTGGCAGCCTACGAGCATGATGACTTTAAACAAGCCGAGATGGCTTCGGGGGAAAAACAAGTTGTAGGACCTAGTGTCGATAATTGTGTAGTAGACCTAGGAGTGTGCACTACCAGGTTGAAGGTATATGTCACTGCTCTTGGGGCGTATGACCTAATCATTGGAATGGATTGGTTAGTAGCTCACCGAGATTTGGTAGATTGTTTCGCAAAGAGGGTGCTTTGTATTGATGATGAAGGAAGACCAATAGAGATACAGGGTGTACAGAGCAAAGTGTCATTACGCTTTATATCAACTATGAAGGTCAAGCAGTGCTTGAGGCAAGGGTGTCGACTGTATGCAGTGGAAGCAGTGGGTGAAAGGAAAGGATCCTCATTAGATCAGTATCCGGTATTGTCATAATTTCCAGATGTTTTCCCGAACGAGTTACCAGGGTTACCTCCTGAAAGGGAGCTTGATTTTACTATCGAGCTAAAACCTGGTGCAGAACCAATATCCAAGACTCTGTATCGGATGACGGCGCCGGAACTTTGTGAATTGAAAATGCAGTTGAAGGAGTTACTAGACTTAGGGCTAGTAAGGCCCAGTGTCTCACCTTGGGGTGCACCGATAATTTTTGTAAAGAAGAAGGATGGATCCTTATGACTGTGTATAGACTACAGGGACTTGAACTGTGCTACAGTGAAAAATAGGTACCCAATCCCGCGAATAGATGACCTCTTCGATCAAATGAAAGGAGCAACGGTATTCTCAAAGATCGATTTGCGATCTGGATATCATCAGTTAAGGATTAAGGAAGGTGATATCCCAAAAACTTCCTTTCGAACTCGATTTGGACATTACGAGTTTGTTGTAGTGCCTTTCGGATTGACCAATGCGCCAATAGTATTCATGAGCCTCATGAACGACGTATTTCGGAAGTACTTAGATCGATTTGTACAAGCTTTTCTAGATGACATTCTCATTTATTCCAGGAATGAAAGAGAACACAAGGAACACTTGCGAATAGTGTTATCTTGCCTTAGGGAGAACAAATTGTATGGGAAGCTGTCGAAGTGTTCCTTCTTCTAGAAAGAGATCCACTATTTAGGTCATATCATTTCCGGCGAAGGAATCTCGGTGGACCCAGAAAAGGTAAAAGCCATTATGGAATGGCCAGTGCTGAAAAATGCACATGAGGTGAGAAGCTTCATGGGGCTAGCGGGTTATTACCGGAGATTTTTGGAAGGATTCTCAAAAATAGCGAAACCCATCACCACTTTGCAACGCAAGGGGGTCAGGTATGAATGGATAGAAGAATGTGATAGTGCATTCATTGAGCTTAAGAGATTACTAAATAGTGCGTCAATTCTACGAGTGCCAGATATGGAAAAGGACTTCATGGTCTGCACGGATGTCTCAAAAAAAGGATTGGGGGCCGTGCTAATGCAGGATGGAGGAGTGATAGCTTATGCGTCAAGGAAGTTGAAGAAGCACGAAGAGTTATACGTGACTCGTGATTTAGAGTTGGCAGCTGTAATGCTAGCTCTGAAACTTTGGAGGCACTATCTTGTGGGGTGAAATTTTGAACTCAAAACGGACCATCAAAGCTTAAAACATCTCTTCACTCAAAGAGATCTGAATGTCGGGCAAAGGCGATGGAGTGAGTTTATGAGTGAGTATGATTTTGGTATTTCGTACATAAAGGGAAAGGAAAATGTAGTCGCAGATGACTTGAGTAGGAGACCACGTATCTTCTCCTTGGTGACCTTAAAGGTCAGTCTGAGGGAACATGTGTTGACAAAACTACTAGGAGACAGTTGGTATTTAAAGGTTACTTCAAACCTCCAGAGCGGGAGGCAGTTAGACCCAAAGTATGAAGGATATAATCTAGAAATAGACGGATTGTTAAGATATCAAGGAAGGATGTACATCCCTGAGAATGGGGATATTCGAAGCATCATACTGAAGGAAGCCCATAG
>ML779432.1:37982-81844 GCA_009831015.1 Picea engelmannii | reverse complement strand
GTGTTGACCCTGGTTCTGTTAGGAGGGGTGGAGGCATTTCCCACCGAGTATCCTCCATTGTAGGGTGTTGACCCTGGTTCTGTTAGGAGGGGTGGAGGCATTTCCCACCGTGTATCCTCTGAAACCTGAAGTCATGGGAGGACAGTGCTAGTTCACGCTCCCCAAGACGTGTGATGATGACTGTCAGTTTCCTGCTAGGGAAGCTTGGTCGAGATAGCGACACTTCCACTTACGGGTTCTATTTGGGGTTAGGTCAATATAGTTGACGCTCCAAGATAGTCTAGCAGAGGACGGATAGGAATGGAGTTGGAAGTAGGTTAGGGAGGAAGGATGAGTAGAATAGTTGAGACTATATGGAGATCTGTCTTGTGGTGGAATTTGATGTCGTCCCTTCAAAAAAAAAAATGAGAAATGTGTATATATGAATATTCATTATTATGTAACTAAACCACAGTTGTTTAAAATAAATTATTGAACTGGACAATTGTAATTAAATGATTTCTCACACCATTAATTGATTGTTGTCTTTTATAAAAGACTAGTCTTGCTGATTGGATTGAATGCATACATAAATTATTGAAGGATGACAATTTGATTATTAGTACGTGCACGAGATTCGCATGTACTAGCTACACATGCATTTCTTGTACATATACACTAGTATGTATGAGCCTTCTTGAATTACTTACTGATAATGTCAATTACTTGTTGTGAATGTGTGAACCGTGCTCTTTTCCTTTGTACCATCAGATACCTTAAACTTCGGGATGAAGTTTCTTGAAGGGTGGGTGTATGTAACGACCCTAATTAAATAAATATTTAAAGATTATAAAGTAAAATTAATTAAAGAAAATAATTGTGATTAATTAAGTAATACTCTAACTACAGATCACATTTAATGACCTGAAAAATAAATTTAAAAGATCAATGAATAATGTTAAAAAATGGTTGCATATGCAGAGAGGGAGCCTATGAATCCCGAGAAGATAAAACATTTAAGGAGGGAGAAGGGACAGGCAGGGAGGGTGGTTGGAGGAGTAACTGCATGAGTCGACGAAGGAGGAATAATGGAGAGGGGAAGGTTGACGGGAGGATCATTCGACAAAGGAGAGATTTTCTGAGGACTTTTGGACTTGCTGTGAGCACATAGTTTCGGACTGTGGCTTTTGATCAGTTGAGGCACTGAGTTGCTGGAGGTTTTGGGCACGGAGGGCCAGGATATCCATAGATATCCTGGAGCTAGGTAGTTTTCCTAGTTGGCAGGGAGGACAGTAGTTTTGGGCAGTTATTTTCCTGTTTGTGGCAGGATTGATCTTGTAGCAGGTAGCAGGAAGGCAGCAGCAAGGCACAGAGGCAACATAAATTAGCATCAGAACCAGGTACTTTGTTAATTTATGTATTTATTTCTTTCTGCCATGAAATCAGTATTTATTGATAAATCTAAGTTACTGAAGTTGCTGTTATGAAAATCCATATTATGCTAGGAAGTTATTGTTTCAGTTTATGAAATAAAATGTTTATGAAACTTAATGATATTTAGAAATATTTGGTTGTTACATCTTAGACTTAGACTCTTGTTAGATTTCTTAATTATATTGTAATAATTAGTTAAATACTCTGTTTTAACAAGGTATAAACATTTTTATTATATTTTCTAGGCCATCTAGATTTTTTTTGACTCATATTTTATTTACACAATGTTCCCTTCAAGACGCAACTCTATGCTCCAAGGGTGCCACTCGAATCTGACTAGTTTGGAAGTTTGTGAGACGCTTGGAGTAATCACTCCACTCAATCGACCTTGTCAGAGACTAAGGGATGTCTAAGTAATAAGGATTATACCTTATTTCACGCCCCTTATATTTCCTCAAGAGAGACTGTCTCATTCTTCCCTCATGGCATCCTAGACCTCTCGGAACAAGGTAATTGTTAACCTTCATTCAGGTCATGATAGAAGTGCTAGTAGTATGTGAAAGGGACGACACCACACCTCTTCCTCATCTATTTGGTTACTTTGTATGACCCCTTTACTCCATATGTCAATCGAATTAGCAAGAATCACCATGCATACATCTACTAACAAGGAAAATGTCAATAATCCATATACATAATATCCATACTGAAATCATCATATAACACATGCATGTGAATCAAATACTCAAACCAAAATACAAGTCCACTCCCTAACTCAATCTAGATTCCAAGGAAGTTCATTGATGCCATTAACATCCTATACCTGTCATGTATCTTACACACTCAGAAGAAATCATCATAACACCTATCAATATATACATCTAGAATTTAGCATATAAATCATAATGAAATCACAATATAACTCATAATAAAATCATAATCATAATGTATCATAACTGAATCACTTGCTCACAAGTGTCCTCAAAGAATATGTCACTATAAAATGTGATCGGTGGAAATGGATGTTACAAGTACGTCTAAGTGAATGGTCAATCCTCCTTAGTTAGTGCCCTATGATATTGGGTCAAGTACTATTGTTGGACCCCAAACATATATCAGAGAGCTATAGCACCTGACACTCCCTTGTCAGTGAGGACCTCTACCTAAGCCAATTATGAATTCCTACCTTGTACCGATACTTGGCCAACATGCTACCAAAAAAGGGAACTTCTACAACAAAAAATCCCTTAGATGGTCCTACTTGTACTCTTGATGAAGGTGAAGAAATGCATAGGCAAATATATGATTTACAAAAGAAGTCTGTAATAAAACATGAACTACAAAATATGACGGATTCAACTGAAGCTAAGTTGGAAATGGTGTTAGATACCAAGAAGGATGGCTTAAAAGGGGAGATCATTGAAGGGTTGAAAAAGTTACTAATAGAGAGGCCACCTGAAAGTGACAATGTATCCCATGAAATTCATGATGAGGACACAAGGAAGATGAATCAGTATTGGAGAAACTCCATCTTTGGGTTGAAGACCAACCACTTTCCTAAGATCGATATGAGGAATTTTCATGGCAAGGATCCAATCACATGGATACTCCATATGGAGCAGTTCTTTGATCCACATGACGTGCCACACACACAAAAGGTACGAATTACATCCTTATATTTAGAACCTAATTAGTTTGTGTGGTATCAATGGATTTGTTCTGGCAAATCACTTTTCACTTGGAAACTTTTCAGGGAAGAAATGATAACACACTATGAGGATACAAGGAGAAATACCTTCTTCATCCAATTGATAAATATCAAGCAAAAGGGTTCAGTTGCGAAGCACATTGAGAACTTCCAAAGATTGAGTATAAAGGTAACAAGTATTCCAGATGAGAACCTGATTGATTTCTTCATAGGAACTTAGTTCGACAACACAGGTATTCCAACAAAGGACGAACACCTTCAGTAACCACTCACATAAACAGATCAAATATCAATACACCGATGTTTTTATGTGGTAAAACCCCTATGGGAAACATTCACAACCCCATCCAACACGACCACTTGGAGCAGTTTATTAATGAAAAACAAAATATTATAGGGAGATTTTACAATAGAGTTTCTCACAATCGATCATTGCCAAATGACCCTCCATGATCTTTAAATAAATATCATGGACCAATCAAGTGTTAAGCCACAGATCAATGGCCATTAATATCGAGGAGAGTATGAACTGTCGAATCACTCTATGTCGGGAACATATCGTGACCGATGGATTTCCTAACTACAAATGCATACTAATGCACACTAAAGAAACACACTTTTACCTAACGACACATTAGACCAAGTAGATCTTAACTAACTCCTAAGTGTCTAAATATCCTAGCATCCCCCCTTAAGAACAACTTGGGATAGGATTGAAGGATTTACAATGTTGACACAATAGGAGAAGGAAGGAGGAATTAGAGCCTATCGCCCCTTAATGACAACTTCATGAACTCCTAACATAGATCGAATTTTGGAAAACTTCTCTTCTGTAGGAGACTTTGTGAAAATGTCTGCAACTTGATATTCTGTAGGGAAAAAGAGCACTTCAATAACTTGATCATGAATGAGTTTTCGGATGAAGTGCATGTGTATCTTGATGCTCTTGTTGTGTTGATGTTTAACTGGGTCTTTGGAGAGATTTATGGCACTCTGGTTGTTGCACCAAAGGTTGGTCGGATGTTGTTGCTCGAATCCAAACTCAGAAAGGATCTGTCGAAGCCACAAGGCTTCCTGACTTGCATTTATCGCTACTCGGTACTCTGTTTCTGCTAAAGAAAGTGCAATAGCTTGTTGTTTCTTACAGGCCCAAGTGTCAAGTCCTAAACCAAGGATGAAAACATAACCTGGAGTAGACTTCCGATCATGAGGGTAATTGTCCCAATCTGAATCAGTGAAAACAATCAATAAAGGAGTCCCCCATGAACTGTAATGTATCCCGAACTGAATTGTACCACAGACATAGCGAAGTATCCTTTTAGCTTCTTTCCAATGGCTTTCATGGGGTGTTTGCATATACTGGTCAACAATACCAACACAAAAGGAAAGATCAGGATGGGTATGATTCAAGTATAAGAGGCTACCAACTAACTGATGGTACAGGGTGGCATCAACTTTAGGAGCAGTATAGGTGGCAATAGGCTTGACTCCAGACTGGAAGGAAGAAGGGATTAGTTTATAGGAATCCATGTGAAAGTGACGAAGAAGGTCACAAGCATACTTAGACTGGGAAAGAAAAATTCCTTCATTGGTTTGCAAAACTTAGAGGCTAAGGAAATCGTGCAAAAAACCTAAGTCTTTCATTTCAAATTTCTTTTGATGGCTGGTTTTCACATAGTTTAAAAGTTGAGTCACTACCAGTAAGGATAAGGTCATCAACATAAAGGAAAAGGATTATGAGATGGATTCCTAGTTTCTTGGTATAGACATTAGGATCAGAATGGCATCTAGAGAATATGATGTCAATAAGAAAGTTGCCCATTTTGGCATACCGAGCTTGGGGAGCATGCTTAAGGACATAAAGTGATTTCTTAAGGCGAAAAACAATGCTAGAGTCATTCTAGACATAATCAAGAGGTTGTTCAATGTAGATTTATTCTTTCAAATCACCACACAAGAAGGTGGATTTAAGATCCATTTGATGGACCTCCCATTTATTTGAGGCAACAAGGGAAAGAACAAGGCATATGGAATTCATTTTGGCTATAGGGGCAAAGGTTTCATTATAGTAAATTCCTTCAACTTGGGAAAATCCTTTGGCAACTAATTGAGCCTTGTGTCTTTCAACACTTCCATCTCATGCATACTTAGTTTTGTAGACCCATTTACATCTGACAAGTTTTCTTCCTTTCGTAAGAGGTAAAAGATCCCAAGTATCATCTTTCATTAAAGAACAATACTCTTCATTCATTATTGTATCCCAATTTGGATGACCTGAAGCTTCTGCAAATGTCTCTGGATCATGAGTCTCTCAAACTTGAGCCAAAAGAGAAGAGGCTCGTTGGAACTGTGAACATGTTCGACATTGATCTAAAGGATCACCGACAAGACCACCAACTCCTTCTCGTGTTAAACAAACCCATATAGGAAGCAGTGGAACTAGTGTTGTTTCAGTTTCAAAGGAATCATCTGGAGGAAGGTGAGTAGGTGGAGGTGGATTGCCATCCTCACTATCATCATCTGAAGAAGAAACCATAATAGGAATAGAAGAAGGAACAAACGTCGAAGATGGATCACAGGCCGAAGAAGGCACAACCACCGAATTAGTCTCGCAGGCTAAGAGAGTTTCATCAAATTTAACATCTTTTCTAAGAATAATTTCATTACAATGTGGTTGAATAAGTATATAACCTTTGACATGTTCAGAATAACCAACAAATATACACTTCTGACTTTTAGGCTACAATTCTTTCATTTTCTCATCGGGAATGTGAGCCCGTGCTATAATGCCAAATACATGAAAGTGACTTACATTTGGTTTAATTTTAGTCCAATATTCTTCTGGTGCTATATTTTTAAGAGCCTTTGTGGGAGTGTGATTGACTATGTAATTTGCACAGTTGATTGCTTCTGCCCAATACTTTAGAATTAATCCCTTAGATTAGATCATACAATTAGGCATTTCTTTTAATGTGCGGTTCTTTCTCTCAGCAACACCATTTTGTTGTGGTGTATATGGAACACTCTGTTGAATATGGATGCCCTGTGTAGTGCAGTAACTTATAAAATTATTGTTCACATATTCACCTCCATTATATGTTCTTAAGTTTTGAATTTGATGTCCAAATTTCTTTTCTACAAGGGCCTTGTAGGCCAAAAACTTGTCAAAAACTTTGCTCTTAAGTTTCAAGAAGTAAACCCAAATACGTATGGAAAAATCATCAATGAAAGTTAAGAAATACTTGCACCCATAAAAATAAGGAGAAGAAAATGGACCACATAAATTACTATGAACAAGCTGCAAAGAGACCAAAGCATGCCAAGAGGCATGTTTGTCAAACTTGTCTCGATGATGTTTTCTGAGAACACAACCAACACAAACACCATCTCTGCATGAAACAAGAGGAATACTAGTCACCATCTGTTGATTACATAGTTGTTGTAATGAGTGATAGTTTAGATGACCAAACTGCTCATGCCAAAGTTTGCTCACGTCATCTCTATAAGAAACAAAAATTGATGAAAAATATGATCACCCAAAGTTGTCAAACTTGTATAACCTAGTAATATCATCAACAATTACAGTTGCAAGAACATGCTTAGGATCTTTTAGATCCTTGATTACAACTTGGTGAGGTGAAAAATCTATGATTTTACCTTTACCTAAATGAGTTATTTGATATACTGACATAAGGTCACAAGAAAGACTTGGAACACATAATACATCATTGAAATGACCATTATATACTTGAACTGTTCTAGATCGTACAACACTAAGAGATCTATCATCACCAACAAATATTTTCTTGGTGTTACATTCATTTAGAGAAGAAAATATGGATTTATCCTTAGCCATATGATAAGATGCTTCTGAATCAATAAGCCACTCATCAAAATAAGAAGTAGAAGTTGTGTTGAAGGAGAAACCAAAAGCGGAAAGTTCATGTCGATGAGAAGAATAAGAAGAAGTAGAATCAATATTGATGTTGTGCTTGTTCATTGTTGCCTCTAAATCTGCCATCTTCTTGAAACATTTATACTCATCATGACCATAGTTGTCACAAAAGTTGCAATGTATGTCAGTCTTCTTATTTTTATATTTTTCTCCTTTGTCACCATTCGGAGCTGAAGCTGTCTGAGCAGGTTTGGGACCCTTATGTTTCTTGTTGTTGTAGTGATGATGTTTCTTCTTGGGATACCTGGGTTTATCTTTCTTCTTGGAAACTAAGGCTTTGTTGGAAGTACCTGCAGTGTTGATCACTCCAAGTTGTACAAGCTTATCTTCCTCTCTAATCAAAGCAACACAAAAGGACTCAAGAGTGAGTTTTTGATAAGCTTTCCCTAGAGCCTCTCTCATGGCATAAAAGGTATATACAAACACAAAATATGCACTACCTAGATTAGAAATAATAAGATAGATGCAACGCTCTTCCTCCATTGTTATCTTACATTCCTCACATAAAATTATGAGTGTTTTAAACTTAGGTAGATAGTCTCCAAGTCAAGAAAAATCACTTGGAATCAAGGTTAGTACTTGATTTTCTAACTGTTGTGCTCGAAAAATATTGAGTTTACCAAACACAGATTCAATCTTTTCCCAAGCTTCTTCAGGGTCAACAATTTTTTTAAGGTGGAACCTTAAATCAGGAGAGATGGACATTTCGATTAGTCCACATGCTTCATCACTCCTATTAACCCATTTAGCTTTCTTATCATCATCAGTGGGTTCTTTTTCCTTTCCCAAGGTTATTCTGTACAAGCCTTTACTTCTTAATAAGTATTCCATATGAGATTTCCATTGGAAGTAGTTGGTGTTGGTAAGCAAAACATTACTTGTAGAATCCATATTAAATATGTAGATAATATGGATTTAAAAACTGAAACTAATGATCTGGATGGAAAGAGCTCAAAAAGTTATGTGGTTTTAGAAAAAACGGCATTGAAAATAGACTTTGGATGTGAGAATTATGCCATCTTTTAAAAAAAATGCATAAACGATAACCAAATGACCACGTGATAGTGTAAGTTGCTTTATGAAGTGGCCCACTTTTATAAAGAGAAGTGGGGATCACTTTTACAATGAAGTTACTTTATAACAGAAAAGTTGTATGCAAAATAAATAACTCTAAAATAAAATATTAAAGCTACTTATAGTGATTCACTTTTATACTTGAAGTAAAATACACTTTACAATTTTAGCATGAACTTTTTCCAAAAAAGTAACAAAAGAGAGACTTGAACTCAAGACCTCTTACTTAATAAGGCAACTTTTAACCAAATGGTCTAGCAAAACATATTGTAATGTTTAGAAGGAGGATTGGGGGTGTTGTGTTTGTTGTGGAAGACAACCTTGGAGAGCGTGCTAAAAAAAAAACTTTTCATACAAGAAAACAAATTTCGCTTCTCGATGACAACAAGGGTTAGATCTCGACTAGCTTACCCGGAAGATGCACATTTTCCTATCTGTTTCTGATTTTCCGAGATCACACAGGGTGCGGGGAAAATATCTTATGCAGATCTAAAAGAGTAGCAACCCGGAAATAAATAATACAAAACCAAAATACTACTCTGCAAAAAAATTAAAAAATGTGTATTCAAGTTTTATACCTCTAGATCTGACTATAATGGTTGTATCTTGGGCCAACGAAAACCTTTTCGAGTGAAATGAAAAATGTTCCTGAATGAAACAAGTTCTCCAAACTCAATGAAATATTCCTATTAGCCCAAAAATGTATGAAAATGACAACAAATGGAGATGAGGAAACTCGGCTTCACAATCGCGATCTACAACAAGAGCGGGTCTTCAAACAGGCTCTAATACAATGTTCGACAACACAGGTATTCCAACAGAGGATGAACACCTTCAATAACCACTCACATAACCAGATCAAATATCAACACGCCAATGTTTTCAGATGGTAAAACCCCTACGAGGAAACATCCACAGCCCCAGCGAACACGACCACTTGGAGAAGTTTATTAATGCAAAAGAAAAAGATTAAAAAGAGATTTTACAATAGATTTTCTCACAATCAATCATCAGAAAATGACCCTCCATACTCTGTAAATAGATATCATGGACCAATCGGGTGTTAATCCTTGGATTAATGGCCGTTAAGATCGAGGAGAGTATGAACCGCCAGATCACTCTATGTCGAGAACATATCGTGACTGTCAGATTTCCTAACTACAATTGCATACTAATGCATA
Source organism: Picea engelmannii (assembly GCA_009831015.1). Taxonomy (NCBI): domain Eukaryota; kingdom Viridiplantae; phylum Streptophyta; class Pinopsida; order Pinales; family Pinaceae; genus Picea; species Picea engelmannii. Next base: position 72,513 of record ML779432.1, on the reverse strand, counting down.
CTAAAGAAACACACTTTTACCTAATGACACATTATACCAAGTAGATATTAACTAACTCATAAGTGTCTAAATATCCTAACAAACTTTAAAGGATAACATTCAACATGAGGTTCTCCTTTGGGAGCCCAAATCATTGGAGAATGCATTTAGGGTGGAAAGAAATGATGAAAGTAAATATGTGGCTATGGCTACTAGAAGGACCACCCCTAACATCTATTAAGAGAATAATGTTCCTTCTTATAAAACACTTCAACCTACAAGGTTTCCACTTCAAAAATTGGAGGAAAGAAAAGAAAAAGGTATGTGCTTTAATTGTGATATCAGGTACAATAATGGACATAAGTGTTCTAAGAAGAAATTATTCTACATATGTTGTGAAGAGGAAGAAGAACAAGAACAACAACAAGAGCCATCTCAATATGAATATGTAGAAGATATTTCTTCTGAAGAGATGACTCGTAGCATATAATGCCATGCATTGGATGGAATTAGCACTCCTCAAACCCTCAATATCGAAGGATATATCAAAAAGAAAAAGGTAATAGTGTTAATTGATTTTGATAGTACTCATAATTTCATTCACTGTAAATTAGCCAAAGCTCTCAATTGTTTTATATATCCAACTCTAGAGTTTCAATTAATCATTGCAAATGGAGGAACTATCAATTCGTCAAGAAAATTCCATAAGATCAATCTTACTATGGGGGAATATGTAATGAATAGTCCAATGATTTCTATACCAATGGATGGTGTTGATGTCAAACTAGGGTTCAAATTGTTACAATTATTGGGAGCATTGGATTTTAATTTTCAAGAACTTTTCAAGAACTTTTCATTAAAAGGAAAGGAATTTAAGTTAAGGTGCATCACAGGGAAACCTAGTAAAGTGTTAAAATCCAATTGTTGGAGATACTTAACACACACCTAGGATTTCTTTTTCCTAAGTTTTTCCCTATGTTTATTACTCATTATTCAGTCTCCTATATTTTAGGGAGAATATTCCTATAGGAGAATATTCTCTTTAGTTCACACTTCAGTTTGATCAGTTGATTGGAATCTAGATGCCACATTGGGATAATCACCATGAAACATTGGGATAATCACCAACTAATGTGCATTTTCCTTGGGATTATCACTAGAATAGTGCATTACTCATGATTCCATGATCTCCTCCTCACTTCTTTTTGTTTCAGTTAGTTAACTAAAGACTGAGAGACTAGTTAACTCATACTAGGTGGTAGTTCACTCTCGTAACTTCCTGAGAGACTAGACTAGGTGGAAGTTTACTCCTGTAACTGTTAGTGTGTGTCCAGATCACTCTAAACCACCACTATGGCACATTTTATTTTCCTTCAGTGTGCGTTAGTTTATTTATACATAGTATATCATGTGTAAATTATAATTCATTCATTTGGTTAATGAGAATTCTTCCATTCTTTCTCTCCTGCTTCTCTTTTCTCATATTTTATTTGCAAACTGTGTATGTCATTTTATAGATAGATCTATTCTATGCAGGTTCAAAAAATTCACATGGTATTAGATCTGATGGATTGCAAGGAAAAAGACACACAAGATTATGTTTGTAGGTACCGAAGATTGAAGACAGCGAAAAAACATAATTTCCAAAAGAATTCATTCTTACACCCTACAATTTCTTTGCATGGAAGGAGAATATGATAGTGCATATTCGAGGAAGAGTATTATACAGTTTAAAAATGGACACAGAGACTGAATCCACATCAGCCATATAAAAATCCAAGTATCTAATTCAAATGGATGAAGCATTTGCAAATATTTATAGTCTCATTTCTCCTGAACTCCTATTTCACATATCCCCCTGTAAAACCCCCAATGAATCCTAGACAACCATGGAATGTATTTTTGTAAAGTAGGAAAATATGAGGGGACACATGCTCGAGGTGGAATTGATCACTTTGGATCAAAAACAATTCGAGAATATCCAAGATTTATTTACCAAATATAAGGATTTGTTGTCACAACTCAAGGCTTGCGAGGTTGATAAATCTAACGAGGAGAAACAAATGGTTCTCACCATTCTCTCCAAACTATGTCTGGAATTCTATGTGTTTGTATCCACAGTTATTTCAGTTAGGCTCACCTCTAGAGCCACCTGGAAGATTCCCTCTCTTGAGGTCTTTATTGAATCTTTGACACAAGAGCAGAACAAGCTTATCAACATGGGAAAAATCAAAGGCCCAAATTTGCATGCACTTACTATGCATGATGGTAGTGGTCATAAAAATCAGAGGTATAAAGACAAAAAGAAGGAAAGCACATGCAAATTAAAGAAAGGAAGGGTATTGAAAACCCTTCGACGATACCTCCGGATCCAAAGGTTTAAAGGGAAGAAAAGAGGAGAAATGCACTTACTTCCATAAAGGATTCCATCCAAAATCCAAATGTATGGAGAAACAGGTTGATCAAATGGCCCAAATAATTCATCAAAATAACCTTGGAGATCACATCCCCAAGGGTGCCAAGAAGAAGAAGCCAAAATATAAGAATCCCAAGAAAGGAAATTCTAAGCATACTTTGATTTCTATCAACTCCTCTCTCGATGCTTGGATCATAGATTCAGGTGAATCACACCACATCACAACCACAAAATAAGTCTATTCTTCATTGTATGCATGCAAAGGTCCTCCTATTTGTATGGGGGACAAGTCTTCAGTCGAAGTAACTAACAAAGGAAGAATTGAACTCATAAAATGGAAGCTTCGACAATGTGCTACACGTTCCCAAACTTTTCATCAATATTCTCTCCATGTATCAGATGAAAAAATTTGGCACCGGAAAGAGATTCATATTCACACCTAATGCAATGCATATCTATGACATGAAAACCAATTCCAGGGTTGCTACCAGTGAGGTAAATCATCAATCTAGACTCTACACATTTTCTCAATTTATCGAACTAGATTCTGCATTAGTGTTTACTCATGCTTATGAAATCAATAGCATATGAAACGAAAGGTTCATGTATTTAAATTTCAGATATATGCAACAAATTAGAAAGAAGGGAATGATTTATGGTCTACCTGACATCCACTTCTCCAAAGGAATTTCTGCGGGATGTGTTCTTGGAAAACACCCTCAAGATAAATTTGACAAAGGACAGACTTAGAAGGCTTCCTCTCCTTTATATTTAATCCATAGTGACCTCATGGGCCCTTTTCCACATCCATCAATCAACAAATAAATGTACTTTCGCATTTGTGTTCATGATTTCTCATGCTTCCCATGGATTTTCTTTCTTAGGAAAAAATCAGAGGTCTTTCAACACCTCAAAGATTTCAAAGCCCTTGTTGAGATGAAGTCATGAAAGAAAATCACAGTCCTTTGAATAGATAACAAGGGAGAGTATGTCAACCATGAGATAAAAAATATTTTTCATGAATCCGATATTCAACTATAGCACATGGTTCCTTATACTTCGCAATAAAATGGAGTTGCTTAGCGAAAAAATAGATCTCTAAAAGAGATGGCATCTTGGATGCTACATGCAAAGTCCCTTCCACATAGAGTATGGGTTGAAGCACTTAATTGCACAAACTACATCCAAAACATATATCCCCATATATGTTTCAAGGCTTAGACCCTCTACGAGGCTTGGAGCGGCCTCAAAGTGGAAGTGACCCACTTCCATATTTTTGGTTCACGTGCATGGGCTAGGATTCCCTCTAACAAAAGGAAGGAACTTGATCCACAAAGAATAGAGTGTATATTTGTTGGATACCCCAACATTGTGAAGGGATACAAACTCATTGATATTTCATCGGACCGACTCATCATTGAGCATAGTGTCCAATTTGAGGAAAGTGTCTCACATGTACCTCAGCAGTCGCATGAAAAAAAAATTATTCTTCCACATGTCAGAGATGATGAGCATGCACATGCCAACCCTTATTCAAATGAGATTTCTGATTTAGAGGATTCAAATGATTAAAATATTGAGTCATTACATTCATATGTAGATTCATTGCAACCAGATGGAGTTGTAGATCCAGAGCCAGAGTCGAGGCCCAAGTGGGTCAAGATTACTCTTCAGGATGCAGGGGATCTTGTTGAGGATCTAGCTGATACTAGGAGGACTCGATATGATTTCTAGGAGCCTCCTATTGCACTCACTTCCACTGAATCGATGCCACCCAAAAATTATTTATTGGTTTAGTCTTCATATCCATAGTCCTATGGTGAGGTTGATAAAAAAACCTTTTGGGAATCCACCATGCAGGAAGACTACAACTCCTTCCTCGAGAACCAGACTTGAGATTTGCTTCCCCTTCCTATACGAAGGAAACTTGTTAGGTGCATATGGGTCTATAGAACTAAGAGCACAGTGGATGGACAGGTTAGCAGATACAAATCCAGGATCGCTTCCAAAGGCTTTGAGTAGGTGCACAGTATTGACTATGATGATACCTTTGCTCCAGTCGCGAATATGGATTCCATACATTTGGCACTTTCCATTGCGGAAGCCAAAGGATGGGAATTCCATTCGATGGACATGAAGAATACATTTCTTCATGGAGATATCTCTGAGGAGATCTATATGGAGTAGTGTCAGGGATTTATGTAGGATTCATCTTTGGTATGTCGACTAAAGAAGTGTCTTTATGGCCTCAAGTAGGCTCCGAGGGCATGGTATGCCAATATGGACTCCTACCATCTATCACAAAAAAAATTACATTGTAATTCAGACCCAAATGTTTACATGTTGAGGATCGTTGATTCACTTCTACTCCTAGTTATATATGTTGATGATTTGTTGATCATTGGTTGCTAGACTTCAATGACTATTGCATTCAAGAGGATTTTGCATGACAGGTTCTTGATTATGGAAATGGGTCTGCTACATTTCTTCCTTCGACTCGAGATCACTCAAGATGCATCAAGCATCAAATTGTCTTAGGCCAAGTATGCATGAGATCTCCTTGAGACATTTCACATGACAGACTGAAATTATCCTTTGAATCCTTTCCTATCAAGAATCAGAATTGAGGATGGCGGGAAACTCCTCTAGTGGACAAAACACTATACAAACATCTAGTGGGGATCTCGTTGTATCTCACCCAGTCTAGACCATGCCTCTCCTATGCAGTTGGAGTAGTTTCTTGGTTCATGCAGGAGCCACATGAGCTACATTGGAAGGATGCAAAGAGTATCATTCGATACATACAGGTCACCATCACCTTTGGGATTCACTATGCAGTAGAATCTAAAATGGACCTCATCCGGTTCACTAATTTTTATTGGGATGGTGGTAACATTAATCGTAAGTCCACATCTTCTTACTCAGTCAATCATAGTTCCATACCTATCTGTTGGTCGAGAAAGAAGTAGGTTTATATTTCTCTATCTTCATCCAAGGAAAAGTATAGAGGGGTAGTTAACATAACCATTCAGGTTATGTGGCTAAAACAATTTCTAACTGAGTTGAGAATTTAGTTTCATCGGATCATCGTCATCTAGTGTGACAACCAGAGCACTCTGAAGTTATGTAGAGATCCATTTTAGAGGCAGAAGACGCAACACATCGAGATCCACATGCACTACATCTAGGACTTAGTACATGAGGGGATCATCGACATGTAGTTTTGTCCTTCAGTGGAACAAACTGCATACATATTCACGAAGACCTTCATTAAGAAGAAGTTTCATTCTCTGCACAGTCATCTTGGAGTGAAGGACACAATTTCCGTACATTGTCAGTTCTTATTTTTACATACATTGTACTTTGCGGGGGGGGTTCCCATGACCTAACATGGCCTCATTTCCAGGACCTATTCTTTATTTTCGTGATAGTGATGTTCAGAGGGGGTGTTGGAGACACTTCACACACACCTAGGATTTATTTTTCCTAAGGTTTTCCCTATGTTTATTAGTCATTATTTAGTCTCCTATAGTTTAGGGAGAATATTCCTCTAGGAGAATATTATTTTCAATTCACACTTCAATTTGATCATTTAAGTGGAGTCTAGATGCCACATTGGGATCATCACCAACTAATACACATTGTCCTTGGGATTATCACTAGACTATTGCATTACTCATGATTCCATTATCTCCTCCTCACTTCACTCTATTTCATTCAGTTAACTGAAGACTGAGAAACTAATTAACTCAGACTAGGTGGCAGTTTGCTCCCGTAAGTGCCTGAGAGACTAGACTAGGTGGCAGTTTACTCCTGTAAATGTTGGTGTGTGTTCAAATCTCTCGAGACCACCACTATGGAGCATAGGATTCTCCTGCAATGTGCATTATTTGATTTATACATAGTATATCATGTGTAAATTATCATTCATTCATTTGGTTAATGAAAAGTCTTCCATTCTTTATCTCTTGTTTCTCTTTTCTCATATTTTCTCTGCAAATTGTGTATGTCATTTTCTATCTAGATATATTTTGTGCAATTTCAACACATTTACACTAATTTCATGACAAAATTATTGAAAAAGGGGGAGCAGGGTGTAATTGTACAAATATGCTCACTAGATGTTCAAATATCTAAGCCATCTATTCCTCTATATTTCCAAGGGATCATTGATAATAATTCCAAAGTATTTGAAGATATTCCCAAAGGTATTCCACCCACTTATGATAATGAACATTATATTCACTTAATTCTTGGGAGTGTTCCTCCTAACATCATGCCTTCCAAATACCCTTATTCCTAGAAGAGTGAAATTGAGCATATGGTTGAAGAAATTTTAGAGGATGGTATTATTAGACTTATCCAAATTTCTTACTTTGTGCCTGTAGTAATGGTACTCAAGAAAGAGGGTTCATGGAATATGTGTCCAAATTATAGAGATATCAACAAGATCACCATTAAAGATAATTTTCCCGTCATTGATGAATTGTTAGATGAACTACATGGAGAAATCTACTTGAAAAAGTTGTATCTTTGTTCAAGGTATTATTATATTAGAATGAAGGAAGAAGATATCCGAAAATAACATTCAGAACTCATGAAGGCCATTATAAATTTCTGGTCATGCCTTTTGGACTTACGAATGCACCTTCCACATTCCAAGGGTTGATGAATTCCATTTTCAAGCCCTTCCTTCAAAAATTTGTGTTAGTTTTTTTTTGTGATATACTAATCTATATCAATTCTTGGGAAGATCATGCTCAACATGTTGATAGGGTGCTACAACTACTAATGGAGCAACATCTATATGCCAAATTGTCCAAATGTTTCTTTCGGGTGAAGGAGGTATAGTATTTGGGTCATATTGTATCTCATGAAGGTGTCAATTTAGACCCTAAAAAGATTAAATCCATGATGGACTGACCGATTCCAAAAACATTGAAGAATATTAGAGTATTTTTCGATTTGACGGGTTACTACCACACGTTTTTTCATAAATATGGAAGAATATCAATAACTTTAACTACATTAATTAAGAAAGATGCATTTTCATGGACTCCAAAGGAAACTAAATGTTTTGAACAACTTAAAGAGGAAATGTGCAAATCTCCTATCTTGACCACACCAGACATCACAAAAACCTTTGTTATGGAATGTGATGCCTCATGAAATGGAATTGGTGTTGTTCTAGTGCAAGAAGGAAAGCCCCTTTCTTTTGAAATTAGGACACTCAAGGGAAAGGAATTACACAAACCCATTTATGAGAAGGAAATTATGGAAATACTACATGCATTGAATAAATGATGCCCTTACCTAATAGGTAGGCACTTCAAGGTCAAAAATGATCATGACAATATTAAATACTTCTTGTAATAAAGATTATCTTCAGAAGAACAACAAAAATGGGTGACCAAGATGTTGGGTTATGAATTTGAAGTCATTTAAAAAAAGGGAAGCAAAATGTTGTGGCAAATGCACTCTAAAGAAAGGCTAAATATGTTGAGGCATTTCTCTATTTTATCTCTATAATCCAACCTGATTGGATAACATAAGCAAGGGATGAATGGAAGAATGAAGAAGCAGTGTGGAATGCCATTCAAAGTTTGCAGCGGGATTATAGTGCAATAACTACATTTACATGGAAAAATGATTCACTATGGTACAAAATCACTTATGTTTATGTAAGAAATACCAACTCAAACAAAAGGTACTTTTGGAATTGAATACCTCTCTAGTAGGAGGGCACTCTAGATTTTTGAAAACCTATCACAGGGTCAAGAGGGAATTTTTTGGGATGGCCTTAAAACTAATGTTCGGAATAATGTTTGGTTTCCAACAAAATAAGGTGGAAACAATTAAGACCCCGGGTCTTTTACAATCATTAGCCATTCCAATTGAGCGCTGGGAGGAGTTTTCCATGGATCTCATCAGAGGGTTACCGAAGTCTGAAGGAAAGAGTGGCATCGTGGTGATTGTTTATAGACTTACCAAGTATGCACACTTTTGTGCACTATATCATACTTTCAAAGATAGTACAGTTGCTACCGCATTCATGGAGACAATTCAAAAGCTACATGGAAGCCTAAAGATTATTGTAAGTGACAAAGATCCCATCTTCACTAGACATTTTTGGACATAACTATTTTCTTGTCTGGGTACTCAATTGGCTCATATCTCATCCTATCATCCTCAATATGATGGAAAAACTAAGATAATGAACTGATTTTTGGAAGTTTGCCTTCATCTCTTTGTCTCTAATAAACAAACACAATGGTTCAAGTGGTTACCCTTGGCAGAATGGAGGTATAACACTTTCTTTCATAATGCAATGAATATGACACCATTTATGGCACTTTATGGATATCACCCACCGTCCATCACTTTTACTCTACAAGAAAAATCTAAGTTTCAAGTAGTGGAAGATCCCATTGAGCATCAACACCAATTTCTCCAACTCTTAAAGGGCAACCTGACCATGGCACAAAATCACATAAAACAACAAGCATATCAACATTGTAGTGAAAGAAGTTTTGAAGTAGGGTATTCGGTATTTTTAAGATTACAACCATACAAACAGATGTCCCGCAAGCAATCTAAGAAGGATAATAAATTATCACCAAAGTAATATGGCCCTTATAAGGGGTTGCAAAAGATTGGTACTATGGCATACAAATTGCAGTTTCTTGCATCTTCACAAGTACACCCAGTTTTCCATGGTTGATGCTTAAAGAAGGTTATAGGTGACAAGATCCCAGTTAAAACTATATTTGCAGAACTTGAAGAGGAAGGAAAAATCATATTGGATCCTGAAGTTATCACTAACATAAGAATTCAGCAGCTAAGGAATAAATCAATTTTAGAGTATCTCATTAAGTGGAAGAAACTAGCTTCTGAATATTCCACGTGGGAAGATGAGTCTTTTATACAGAAGCATCCAGAACTACACAATCATTGAGGACAACACTTATCTAAAGGGGAGGGGCATGTTAAGCCCTAAATCATGGCACATTACCCCTTAATTGGGGCATATTACATTAATATTGTTATTTTATTTATGTCTTCTTGGGTCCATTAGTTATTAACAACTTTGCTCCCATTTTTTATCCCATGCTTCTTCAACATCATGTCTATTGAGGCCAATGCAGATTTTGGTTTTACTTGGTCTCATTTCATAACTGGGCCTTTTCTTAGGTTATTCATTAGTGGTGTATTTTATAGGTTTATGCACCATTCGAATTTTCCCCTTTATCTCTGGTTTGATATTCTCTAAAACCTTCTCTGTTTATGGACTTATGTCTTCAAAATACTACTCAGGGTCCGGACTGGTGTCCACCAAATATTTTCTTGGTTTTGGATTAGAAGTGTACTATATTTTCAAAGCAACAAATTTGACACCTGAGGTCTCCCCTTCATTGTGTTTCTTCTTGGTCTTGTCCCCTTTCATCCCCTTCAAGGTGTGTATGGAAATCTCCTCCATGTTGGTGAATTCAAGGAGGTCTTCATCATTATCCTGATCTTCAATCACTATGGGATTTTTCTCCTTTAAGGATGGATCAAACAATGCCTTAGAGTTCAAAATCAACTGGTTGGTGGTCCTGGTCTTTGTGTGAACTATCTCCCCTTTCTCTTTTTTCTATATTTTTTCACAAGGGGCTCTTCAATCTAGGTGCGTAATGACACAAACTCTACTGCAACAATATCAGGATTAGCCTGCTTACTCCTCCTATGTCTGCTTTTTTTCAACATGTGAGTTTTGTCTTCCTATATAGTAGTGTGCATAGGTTTATCCTCAAGATGTTAAGGAGATGATTGGCCTGATGGGATAGCCTTTTTTTCTACATTTCTAATATGATTTCTTACATAGACCTTACCACTTTATCTTTCTCTCTATTTTTATGTAGAGGACCTCAATTTCCTTCTAGTAATTTCCTCCTTTTGAGGAGTAATGGATCTTAATTTCTCTTATCAACTCCTCCCTTTTTTAAGTAAGGTCTTTTCTTTGGCTAGTTGGGTAGCTTTGGATGAACTCCCAAGTTCAAGAGAAACCCTAACTACCTGGGAAGCCTCGACCTATTGTTCTTTTGGTTGCTAAATAATTTCATGGTCTTCCTGTAACCCTAAATACACTAGAAAATCTATACAAGGCATGCCCAATTCACTGAGAGAAAAGAGAACTAGTATTTTAATAAACCCCAGATGATAGAGGGTTTTGTGAGCAAATTCTGGGTAATTATGGATTCTTTTGGAAATTTTAGTTAGGCTTTTAAGCAGGTATAAGGGGAAGTTCATTTATTTGTCACCATTTAAATGCATGAGGAATATAATGTGATAACAATGAACTATTGAAAACCTACCTTATCCCATGATATATATTTGAATTGCAGATAAGATGCCCCTCCATTCTTCTTTAAGCCAAAGGATTGGGATGCCCTGGCTCCAATCATATTTTGATGTTCTTCCACCAAAAACTTATTTCATACTTCAGCTGGTAATTTACCCTTTTTAAACCAGCTCTCTCCACTGATAGGGAGAGCGCATGCTCCAACGATGAAGTTCTATGTTATATGGATGGTTATGTCTCCAACCTTAGTATGAAAACCATAAAAGTTATGTGAGAATATTAGGGAAATTCTTGTGTGATGTCCATTAAAATAAAATATGAAGTCAACCCATTCTCCCCTGATAAAAATATTCCTTATTTCTCGTATAGCTTCGAATAGTTAGAGCCCTGATGGCTCTACCCAGTTTCACTGTAGGCATTCTCGGGGGGATACCATTGTGACATAGCTTCTTCTGTTGAGAATAATGGTTGAGGGGATGGTTTGTTTCAGGTTTACTTACAACCTGCGATAATAACTGCAAAAATCCTACAACAATAACTTCTCAAGAACTGCAATGATAATTTCTCAAGGCACAACACATACGATCTAGAAAAAAAACCGACAATGATAGATGCATAAGTCACAAATTCACATGATCTCAAGGGTACAGGAAGATGTGAGCATGATTTGGCTGCCAACATGCTTTTATTTAAACTTTTAAATATTTTTTAAAACATTAAAACTCATAAAATAGTGCATGTTTGTTGATTGCAAGAATGGGGGAATTCTTGTCCCTGAGGTGTAGGACAGTCGGTGACATAGTGTGTTGTTAAGGCACTCCATGATGTTAAAGTCGTCGGTTCAAAACCTGCAGGGACAAAAAATCCAACCATGTTAAGGGTTGGTGTGGCTCAGGTCGGGTGCGATCCGCGGGTGATTTTGACGGATTAGATGCCCCCAAGTCGCGGTTTCTTAGCCACAGATTAGTCCCACATGTCACAGACAAACTAACAAAAAAAAAACATGGGGGAATTCTTTCAATCAATACCTTTTTACACTTTTAGGCCTAAATTATCATTCTTGTAATCCAACAGTGATATAACCATGGTGATCAGGGATGATTTTAAGAATGGAAATTTACTTTAAAATGTACAAACCTCGACGAATCTTACCAATCCTTCATCTACCAACCGTAAAATGTTTGGCGATAATTTTTAAAAAATATTCATGTAATGACCCCTCTGTTAAGACATCAAATAAGTGACTACACTATATATATATATATATTAAAACAACTATTAGGACAAGTGATATGTGTCACAACATACATTAATAACTACACATTCAATCTCATCACATCACCACATAATCAAGATCTTAATACAACATCACTATTATTCAATCAACCATATCACATAAGATAACAACTGACTATCCACCAACCTACCCTGCAAGGTTAGGACCTCCAATACACATAATCAATGCTCAAGTCTAGGATTCATTTGATTTATTTTTACCATCTAAGGTCTAAAGGCTGGTGATTGTTCTGAGAAAGTATCTAATTCTCTTACCCATGATCCTATTCCGAATTTCATGTCTAATAAAAAAAAAACTAAATAATTCTATTAATCATAACAATAGAGTATATAGGTATTCTCGTTTTCTACCTTATCTGTTGTGCAATATTTTAGTACATCTATTTCAAGTCATAATTATATCCTAATGAAAAACTAAAGATTAAATTACCAACCATTCATTGCTTTCTACATCGTTACTTCTAGAATTATTTAACAATAATCGATATTAATCAATGATATAGATCGATGAATTCAACATTGTCAAGTCATTAAATAGAATACGACAATGACATTAATAGAAAACCAATTTATTTCTTTCCTATATGAGTGAGTTAATTTTATTCAAGTTCTAAACCTTTAAGGTGATGAGAGTTCTAAATTTTTTCTTTAGTGAGGATACACTTATTGTGCATGATTATATTATTTGATGCAAGATGTATCTCAATTTCTAAAGGATAATGACTATTCCATAACATCATTCATTAGTATAATTCTCCAAGAACTTCAATTTAATTAATTAAGTTAATGAACTACAATAATTCATTACATCCATTAATAATTAATCGTTGATAAAGAAGTCACTAACTAGAACTCAAATCATTTCATTCCTTAAATAATGAACTCCTAACAAAAAACAATGAATACGTAAGTTAAGATATTTCTAATAAAACTTCAAGAATTAAACTCTTAAAAAACAATTACAGAAGTACAATTCATTTCTTAAAATCGAAATAGGGAAGGCTTGAAACAGACCATCAGTGAGTAATATGAGTTAAATGCAAACGATTTTTTTTTAATCGAGGATTGTGGTTCTTGCGCATACAAATAAATGAATAACATAATTTTCACAACTCGTAACTCTGGTATCTAAGGATTTAGCAGTCGACACTTTAGTCGCAAAATATAAGGGTCAATTAATTAGTAATAAAGCTCAATCTTAATTGATTAGTTAAAGACTGAACAATTTAAAAATTAAGAAGGGAAGTGATGAAGATTGCAGTGGTATAACAGACATTATTTAGAAGAATATCATTCCCTTGTTTTTCAATTACCTTTAATTATATGAAAGGAGGAAAACATAATTTCTTTTTGTTTACAACCTTCTCATATCTACGAGTATGAAAAAATAATAATCTCTTTTGAAAAAACAAGTAATCTACGTTCACAAAAGGCCTATAGAAGAATTACAGATGCTTATACGATAAGGAATTCTCGATGAACGGTTCCGAACTATAGATAAAAGGCATGAAAAATATACAGACTTGGATTAAGTAACATTTTAGACTAAAAAGGAAAAGTTAAGGTTGCCTCATTCAAGAGTACCGGTGGTTGAACATTCAGTTCAAAAACACAATTGATCCCAGGTGGAGGCTAACTATATTTCAACAAAAATATACCATAATCGAAAAGTCTGCATAACCACCAAACCCCATAAACATTCTACCTCCATCAAGCGCCAAAACAAGTGGATGCCACCCTATTCTATGTCAAATATCAGAAATTAGAGGAAAATACTCCAAAAATTAAACATGTCTACGAAATAGAAAAAAAAAAAACAATCTATTACAACCCACTGCTTGGAATTAAATACAACTAGAGTTCTCTTAAAACATTTACTTCACCCTAGATCTCAGAGCAAGGAAGGGAAACAACCCTCGCCTTCCATTTGTCAAGGAAATAATACAATTGGAAGCTATTATTGAACAGACAATCACAAGTGGTGGAAGGGAAGAACTACACTCTCACCAAAAGAGAACTATAGTCTCACCAAAAGTCTTAATACTCTGTTGACATTTATTTTTTTTCCAAATTTTTTTTTTCGCATGAAGAAGGGTAAAACTAGAAAGAATACAGAGCTCAATGCTTACTGTGTGTTGACTTGAGTGTATTACATACTCTAAAATTAACTTAGAGTGATTAATAAAATAAAACAAACCATTATATCGTTATTGTAATGTACCCAACCACCTATAGGTTGTCCACGATAACATGCAACATACCTAGTGAGCCACAGGCTGGCCACGCTACTACATAAAATTTCCTCTGAACTAATATCATTCTCAATTCAAGCATGAAATACCCTCATGCATAAATCAATATCCATGCTACAACATAAAGAATTAAACAATGCTCTATGCACAAAAAATAACCAGCACACATGCACATTATGAATACATATCTCAGAGAAAATTAAATACATAACGGAATAAACATTATACAGAAAACATAGAGAGCACTTTTCTTTGCAAGTATAAATTCACCAATTGGCTGCAGACCAAGGATGATCCTCCCAACCATAGAAAATTTTGATCTTTCACTCTCAACAACAGGTCACCCCTAGTCCATGACTATGAATCAACAAGGATAGGTTCTAGAAAAAATCCAAAACACAAAACAATTGGATAACTAGCTCGCAGGTTTCCCAACCACACAACAAATCTGAATTGTTAGCTCTCTTTCCACCTCCGCCTGCACAAACCAAAGAAATGAACACATTTCTCTGCCATGCAGTCCCTTAGGCTGTCTCATTTCTCTCCAGGGATCCAATGCTACTGGTCAGGAAATCTCCCTACTGGAAACTCCAAAGATTCTCAGATGTGGACAATTCTTTTCGTACTGCCATCAATCTCATGCACAGAGGCACACATTCCCTCTTAGAATGATCAGTAATTTATTACAACCATTTAGCAATGGCTCTCCTCTTCCATGAATTCATTTCCATGCTCAAACCAAGAGCACATATGAATTAGACACTAATGAGCGAAGGGAAACGAAGAAGAATAAAAACCAGCAAAATCAGAAGAAGCTGCAAAACAACCCCCAAGGGATGTTTAAATAATTATATGAATACAATAACCACCTGGCCTTCCTCCCAATAAGCTCGTGTAACCCCTTTTCTCCATAAAATCAATTATGGGTAAATAAAATATAACAAAAAGACTCATCCCCTTAAGCCCCCTCTATCATGGAATCATTTCCCCCTATCTCATTTGTCCTTGTCTGTCTTACAACCAGCGGTGTATTTTATTAATGTATATGAAGTATTACATTTCCTAGGCACTCTAGCCCCTTTTCAAGTTTACTCGCTCACCAACCTAAGTCACAATTACATAATACATTCTAGTTCATAAGGGTTAGAACTGGGGTGTTACATGTCCCTCCCCTTATTTTGGCACGGTCCTCAGTGCACAATGCCATTCCAATTTTATTAACATTATAAATATAGGCTCTTTGGCCTTAATCCGCATAGGAAATCCAACCAAATGTTATATACATAGTCACTCTAGCCTAAAATTAAACATGTGTACATAGGCATTCTGACCCAAAACATGTATAATGGTCTTCCAAATTTATATTTCTGGCAGCAGTTCCAACCAACAAGCTCTCCTTCCCTCTCATCCCTGCACAACCCAAAGAAATGAACCATTTTCCTTTTCATGGCATCCCTCAGATTGTTCCACTTCTCTCCAGGGCTCCAGTGCACTAGGCGAGTAAGTTTCAGAGTTGTGGCTTCTAGGACTCCAGCTGTAAGAATTCAATTGGAATTTATTCCTTCCATGCCTTTGTGATTCGGTTTCTCCAACATTACCTTATTATTTTCCCTCATAGTCAGTTACTTTTCTAAATCCTCAACATTCATCATTTTCCTACAAAATTTTGAATCAACAAGCATATAAATTCACAATTTTGTGCATAAATTAGTTATTATTCTTCATAATTTAAGAGTAATTTTTTCATAATCCAGTACAATACTTATCTGTGCGGTTCATGGAGCTGCATCCATATGGTTGTCTTATTAACCCGACTCACTATTTCCGCTTGACATGTCGATTGTGTGCATGATCCCAATCAATAGTTTACAAGAGCTATCAAAGTCTCCTTTTCTGTTGGATTACTGAGAGGGGGGGCGAATCAGTAGTAGCATAATTATAATCTTTTTTCTCCAAATAATCCTAGTGTTATATCAATGTAGAATTATTATCCAATAATGAGCAATAAGAAATGAACAATCATGCACATACGCAGTACACCAGTGTTTTATGTGGAAATCCAAATCAGGAGAAAACCACAGAATGTTTTATCTTATATGTCTTGAAGAATTAGATTCATTGGAAGCACCAACTTCCTTTGTTTTCTAGCTGCAACTGGAAGGAGGCTCCAACCCCCTAGTTTCTTAGGCTACAACCTGAGGGAAGCTCCAACTCCCCAATTCTCTGGCTACAACCAGAAGGAGTCTATAACCCCCTATATTCTCCGGCTACAACCGGAAGGTGGCTACAACCACTTTTCCTTACCTCGTCCAAACTCCCTGAAGTATAAGTAGAATGATGGAACCACTATCACACTATCACTCTGAGATATATCATTGTAAACCTGTACCAATCAACCTGTACCAAACAACATCTACCAATAACCTAAACCATGCATCAACCATGCATCAACCTGTAATCAACCTGTACCATAAACAAGTGCATCAACTATGCACCAACCTGTACCAATCATGTGTCAAGTACTCATCAACTATGACTCATCAATATGTACCAACATCATCAACTATACACCTCATGTATGTGCCAACTCATCAACTACTTGTCTCAACCATATACCCAACTTGTACCTCAACCAAAATCCCTCATCAATTTCATCATCCAAATATGATTTGTAACTCTATAATAGACCTGGTGTATATGATCACATACCTGCAAATCTTCCTTAACTTTTACAACAAGAGACTAGCCTTTTCATCATACGTTTCTTTAGTCTCACAAGACTAGTTTTGGATTAGTCAACAACCCTAACTTCAAATAATCATAAACTTGTACCTGTAATGAATAAATATCTTAAATTGATACACAATTTTATCTAGTGTGTTTTATGCAATTACTCCAGGTCTCACTATTTGGAACCTCTCAGAAAAGGAGTTACAGCAAAAATGGCACACCTTGTTGAATTCTGGTTTATTTTAGGGACAAACCTTGTAGATAGTGCCCCACACAGAATATTTTTTGAATTGATCTAAAACTTTTACACATCATACTATAGACTATAATCTAACCGACACAATTGGTGTTACTAAATTTAAATCTGTTATGAAGAAGTTATGACATTTTTACCCGAAACACTTGTTTTTGACTAGTTTCAGGACTAGCCACAAACCCTATTTTCCAGGGAGTGTAACTCCAAAAAAACAACGACCCACAAGATGAATTTTTTACCACATATACTTGGATACATTTCCTCAATGGAATAGAAATTTCATGGTCTTAATCTTTCAAGAAAAAACGTTATTGCGAAAATAGTGAGATGACTTGAAAATATCATCAAAAGAATTTATCCTTCCTTGAATTTCGGCCTTCTTTTCTTCACTTTCCTCAAAAATTCAGCTTATATATTCTTTGGTTACCTCAGAACCTATAGGTATTCAATATTATCAAGTGTGTCTTAAATGAGAGAGCCTTGCCTCTTATTTATACTCTCCAAGTATCTTCTTTAAAAACATCTTCTATGTCACTTTGCCCACTTTGCTTATTTTAGAGTTAACCCACTTCTAATTTCTCCATTAAATTTATTATTGAATTAATTTATTTTGTATTCACTTTGAATTATAGTACACTCATCTCTTCACTTTATTATTTACCTTTTAAAATCTCTTAAACCACTTTGACTACTTTGACCTTTTGGGGCTTCTAGATGACATATGAGGGTCCTCCAACTTCGTAATGCCATAACTCTCAAACTGTGAGGAGTTATGTGATGTTCCACATACCAACAGAAATGGATTGACATGTACTATCCATATAGTATAGTATTACCTAAAAATATATCAAAACTCATACCTTTATCCATCAAACAAACTTGGGTCCATTACCCAAACCTGGGTTCTCCAACTTCTCATGGCCATAACTCTCTAACCATGAAGAGTTATGTGAGGTTCCACATACCACCGGAAATGGCATGACAAGCACTATCCATGAAGGATAGTTTCACTGACAAATTCGTTGGCGTTCATCTCATTATTCCACAAATAAGCATGGGTTCTCTAGGATAACTCAATCCGCAAAGCCTCTTCCCGTGAGGGCTTTCACCATAAGGGGACTACTTTGGAGTTCATCCATTTCTACTTATTATAAACCATGAAAAAACAATAATGAGTCATCTTTACATCAAACAATCTTTGGTCCATTACCCAACCTTTGTGCTATGGGGCTTTCTTCAAGGGTTGACATCAATGACAACCAACCTTAATCAACATCTTCCTTGCAGTCACTCACCTTCCGGGCCTAGGCTCAAGCATTCCATTCTTTTTTATACAATCCCTCAGGAGATCCATCTTTCCTGGCCACTTCTTTCTTGCACAAAAATATTTCTAGAGACTTTATCGAGTCTTACAGTCGAGGCAACTCTCTAGATTGTGTTCCCACAACACAACATATTCTAAGGAGATCATGGATTCCCACAGGGTTTTCATGTCACACAAATAGCCATTTACATTCTTTTGAGCTTGCATATCCAACATCTCATATATATTATACACATACAATCATCATGAGATATCACTATAACAATTTTCAATCATAAATTTCAAATCTGTTTTATACACGAATTTTAATTTTTCCCCAAGCATGAGCTTTATGCTCATAATGTTTGGCTCTACATTGTAGATATAATTATTCCTTATGTGTTTACATCCCTGCCATATCCAAAACCATTCTACCTACAATTTCCTCAACCTTTCATTTGACCACACAAACTATTAGCAAAAAATAGAAATTTGTAATTATTAATTTATGAAATTGATTTTATACAGGAAAATAAAATTCGCATGCATGAATTTTTTGCTCAAAATGTTTGGATTCTATAATTATAGATATCAGTCTTCCATATGGATTTACATCCCTTCCATATCCAATACCATCCTACCTACAATTTCTTCAATTTAGGTTCATCCAAAACAATTTGTTAGTAATTATTAAATTATAATTCCCAAAATTGTTTTATATAGGAAAAATAAAATTTTCAGACATGAACTTCTTCTCATAATAATTTCCCTCTTTCAGAAATAAGCATTGGTCTTCTTTATGGGCTTACAACACTACCATATCCAAGACCCTTTCTTCCTACAATTTCAACACACACACACACACACATATATATATTCATGGAAACAAGTGATCTCAGAATGGTTTGCTACTAGAATTCTTGACATTAAATGGAATTCAAATATTGAATGGAATGAACCCATCATTACATACACATGTATTATCATCCCATCTCTTCTTTCTTCTATAAAAAATACTTTTATTACTCTATCCCCCCAACAAAGTTTTTATATAATTTATCATTATGTAGCTACTTTAACCTACAACTTTCTTGTTGTAATATCTAACAGTTCCTAAACTATTTTCAACTTCACAAGTTAGCAATTCTCACATAATATTAGTTTTTATCATAATCATTTCTATTTTATATACTATATACATGCATTCACCAAAATGCATTGAATAATTCCTGGAATACCGTTTGTAACCTTTTTAATAGTTCCAAAAATGGATCTTGGAATTGTAACAAACAACAATCAATATCCATTCCATCCATCCATCAAAATAAAGTGAAACTATCCTTCAATATGTATTTTCTATCTGATCCATCAGTGGAATTGTTTCTATCTGATCAACAAAATACAGTGAAACTATCCATCCATATGTATTTTCAGCCGCACATGCTTTTAGTAATGCAATAATTAACTACTAAATAAAATAGAAATCGATGTGCCAATACCCATGGCCACAACTACACAATGCATCCATGAATTGGCTACATAAGACCACATAACCATGTCATGCATTCCACCATGATGAGTTGAAAGGTCTGGCCAACACCTCAACACATCATCCACACACTTCTTACTGCTTGCCTGACTAATTGGATACCTTCCTTTTCAACCCAAACACAACACCAAGAATATAATTCTTAAGTTCTCTTGAGTGTCAAAAAAGAGGTTGCAGTCCAAACATCAGATATACAGTAGATACCATTGATCACTCACATAGTGCTATATGTGTTCCATATCCAACCATATTATGGTCTCACACATGACTAGCTCTATGGATATTCATTGTTATATAAGGAGTATGTCTCCTGAATTAACCCGATTACGATCCCATAACCAATCATAACATAATATGCAACTAACATTTTATCTAAATGCATTCTAGTATCCACGACATTTACATACTCTAGGTCTTTGGTCATTACATATCAATTTAAATATTGAAAAAATTAACTGAGGGAATTCTTATCTCAATCCCCTTCAACATGTATGCATCAAAAGAAACAAAATGCATACCTAGATGGTTGTTATCAACCTATTTGTTTCTATATGATCAACTAATAATTTTAGAGGCTCACAAACTTCCTCCATCATTTTGATCACCATTCCTACCACCCTCATGGCTCTTCACATATATGGAAATCATATGAAACAACAAGATAAACATCCACACATTTAACCATGCTATATTATTTTTCCCGAATACATAATCCATCATTAGTCATACTCAATTTCCATAATATCATTATTTCATAATAATAAACTATTCTAAGTTCACAATCATGTTATATGCATATCCAAGCATGTCCATATGCATAATTACACATCCATATGCACCAAGCATTCACTGTCAGAATGCCTACTAATGCATATGAATTTTAACTTCATCGTATTCCTCATGCACTCTAGTGGATTTCTATCTCAATTCACTTATTTATTTATCTATTTATGTTGTAGTTGGTTGTTCTTGAAATCCTTCAGATCCTTACTACCTTGTGTGATTCCATTCTACTCATATACAATATTGTTCCCTGGTTTGAATAATTTTCATCCAAGATCCACTTGGTCATTCTACAATCCAACAAATGTATTCAAATTGCAACAACTCCTTTCAGGTAGTCATATCCAACTTTACCTTTAGGAGACATTCCAACACCTTGGAATGAAGTAGCTCAAAACATTCCATCACTCTACTACCACAACATTCTTTAACCATACCATTCACACTTAGTACCATTCCCAATGGAAGTCCATTTTCAATCAGTGACACTTTTCAAGTGAGGGAGCATTCATTTTTCGGTCTCCAATTTCTCTGTATTGGCATTATGCTTCCACTGTGAACTCTAATATGAGAAGTGGATTTATTTCACACTTAATATTTACAAATGTCTACACCTCTCTTCCTTATAGGCTAGGAATTCATACTTTTCCTTTCCATGCCCATCAATGAAATTTTTAACCTACTAGCTTCATATCCTATGTGAGGATTCTTGCCTTGGTTGTACTTGCAATTTATTCAGAATCTGTGGTTGTTGACTAATACTTTTGTTTTACTATTCTTGAGTTATTTTCTTCCTCATCCAAATTTTGTAAGATCTATCATGCTTCCATGACTATGATATCCAATCCTATACCATAATTGATTAAATTAATATATAATCCTTCCAAAACTGCAAGAAAACATTTTGTTAGAATTAGACATATCATAAACAATTTGTCAATTAATGCTACCGATACTTTTTCTTCTTAATTCAAGAAGAAAATATATCACAGTTGTCAAAATTAGAATAATTCCAAGTCATTATCCTTCGAATAATATTTCCAACGACTGTACTCTTCCCAAATGGGATATCTGAGATGAAAGTTAGGGCTCCTTGGAAAAAGAAAAAAAAACACTTTCATCCCCCTTAGTTGATACCGAATTTGAATTATGTCGAGGTGCTTTCTTCAAACCATGTCCCATGTGACCACGGCTCAAAACCATGGGCTTAATCACTCTTTATCACCTCTCTTTGTGTTCTTCTACATAGGATATGGTTCGAACCCCATGTCTGAGGGCTTGGTCACTTCTAGGCCCTTTTACTTTATCATGAGTTAGGACCCAGTCCTTCGGACTTCAGCCTTTGGTTGTTCTATGTTTTACAACTTCTAATTTATCCTGGAGTTTCACTTATTCGAACCTTTTGATAACTCCTATTGGAAGAATTAGACGGTCAAGACTTGATTTCTCATTGAATGGACATTCTCGCCCCCATCTGGAGGCTTCAATTAGAGCATCGGTCGTGAATTAATTAGGTGTTGGCATAGACGACTCTTAACCACTTTGGAAATTCAACATTCCAGGGCACTAGGACATTCAAATCTCATGTCGTTCAACTCCCCCAGAGTGATAATCGCCGAAGTACTTACCCTGTTCTTCCACAGATTAATCGGATGGTTAGGAATTAATCAAGCACTGGGATGGGAAGTCCTTAATTAGTTCGGGATTTTGGCACTCCGAGCTCTAGGAAATTTCCACTCCCAAGTCTTCCACTTCCCCGAAGTGAAAACCATAGAAGTAGTTACCTTGTCCTCCTACTTCTTGATCCAGCAGTCAAGAAAGGTCCCAAAGGAATCTTAGATCGATGATCTGCGTGCATTTGTGACTTTGTTCTTCGACACTTTTCACTGACAGAAACTTGGACACCCTTGAATTCATAAAATCCCAGAGATGACACAGTATGATGAAATCACCTAGGGTGTGGACCCGTGGCACATGTGCCATGTGTCCCTAAAAATTGAACAAATCAGGGTCCAAAAGGTACCAAATCTGGGTGACTCCTATCCTCAAATGGCATAAGAAATGCCATCAACCACACAGAATATCCATAATCTCTACGTCATATCTGATAACCTGCATAACTTTAGGACTTTACACTTTTGTGAATTCGACACTTCGGGGCTTTGATTTGCAACATACCCAAAAATCATCAAAGTGGTGAAGTTTCGAAGTCCTTCCCATGATCTAGCGGTCGAAATTAATTTTGAGACTTTGATGCTCTGGGGCTTTGGGACGTAGCAGTTCTAAAGGGTTCAATTCTCCCAGAGTGAAACCTCCCAAAGTGGTCAATGTCGAATGACCATGATCAACGCTAGAGATTTTCCCCAAGATTCCCATCAGATCAGACGGGTGATGGGGCTTCACAATTCCAGCCTTCGGCAATTCATGATTTTCCTACCTACCATGATCGTCGAAGCAGTGAAGTTACAAAGTATTTCCATTCCCGCTTGGCTTAGATTGATGATTGGCAATCAAACAACTAGATCTGATGGTTGGGACTTAATCTTTCCCAACCTTTGGTTTCTCCTTTATCGAACGACCCGTGTTCACCTTCCTTCTGATCCAACGATCCAAAACACCCTTGATTGCACGGTGGTGATAGCTCTCGAACTCGAAAGGATGGTCAAGACTCTATTATATTTTACAAATGATCTTTGATGCTCTCGCTTCTACGTGATCTCTGCAATGTAATTCCTCCTGAGATTTTCGATTTCAAAGTGTGTACTCAACCTTAACCATAATATCCTAACCAATATCTCCAACCCATACTGACCTGGTGTTTCAACTTGTAGCTCTGATACCAATCTGTAATGTACCCAACCACCCACAGGTTGGCCATGCTAACCTGCAATGTACCCAGCCACCCATAGGCTGGCCACGCTACTGCAGAAACTCGCCTATGAACTAATATCAATACATATTCAAGCATGAAAGACCCTCATGGATATATCAAGATCCATGCTACTACATAAATAAGTAAAGATTGTTCCATGCACAAAAAATAACCAACAGATAAAGACATTATGAATACATATCTCAGAGATAATTAAATACACAATGGAATAAACATTATACACAAAACACATAGAGCACATGTCTTTAGAAGTAAGCATTCACCAACTGGCTTCAGACCAAGAGAGTTCCTTCCAACCATAGACACTGATGTTATTTTACTCTCAACAATAGGTCACCCTCGAGCTAGGGCTATGAATCCACAAGGATAGGTCCTAATCCAAATCTAAAACATGAAACAATTGGATAAATAACTCTCATGTTTTCCAACCACACAACAAATCCGAATTGTCATCTCTTTTTCCCCCTCAGCCTACACAACCTAAATAAATGAACACCTTTCTCTACCATGCGGTCCCTCATGATGTCCCGTTTCTCTCCAAGGATCTAGTGTTACTGGTCAGGAAATCTCCCTACTAGAAACTCCAAGGATTGTCAGTTGTGGATAGTTCTTTTTGAACTGCCATCAATCGCATGCACAAAGGAATCCATTCCCTCCTGGAATGATCAGTAATTTCTTACATCCATTTAGCAATGGCTCTCCTCTTCCAAACATTTGTTTCCATTCTCATCCCAAGAGCACACAAATTAGCCAGTAATGAGTGAAGAGAAAGGAAGAAGAAGAAGAAGAACCAGTAAAACCAGAAGAAGCCCCAAAACAACCCCCAAAGGATGTTTAAATAATTACATGAAGACAATAACCACCTGACCTTCCTCCCAGGAATCTCATGTAACCCCTTTTCTCCATAAAATAAATTCTAGGTAAATAAAATATAACAAAAAGTCGCATCCCTTTAAGCCCCGTCTCTCATGGAATCATAGCCCCCTATCTCTTTTCTCTTTGTCCATCTTGTAGCCAACGGTTTATTTTATTAATGTATATGAATTATTACATTTCCTAGGCACTCTGGCCCCTTTTCAACTTTACTAGCTCACCAGCCTAAGTCACAATTACATAATATATTCTAGCTCATAAGGGTTAGAACTGGGGTGTTATAGTTACTTTCTTTCCTTTATCGTGGTACAAAAAGAAAGACAATTGAATGGAAGGAAAAATAACGATAATACCTCGCAGGTATCGTCAGAGTAAACAACATTATTAATTATTGAAAGGATTTAGAAGTGTCAAGGAAACGACTTCATCATTCCTAACGATGATCCATAAAAAACTAGATTGATGGTTCTATATCTAAGAAAACCCATAATCAAAACCCTATTATGTTCGAGAAACTACCTTCCAAGTTATTTGAATTTATGATGAGGAGCGCCGAATTGATTTGATTTGCTTTATTTTTTTTAAAAAGAAGTTCCTTCTTTACGCCAGATTTTGTATCATCTAAATTTTTTTTCTTGGAAGAGGATTGTTCATTAATTCTTGCAAATTGATACCAAGTCGAGTCAAGAAACTGATTAGGTGTATTTCCTTGTATTAAAGAATTCTAAGGATGAGAATAGTTCTCAAGACACAAGGAATTGTTCTATTAAAAACAAAATACTAGATTTCCACAAATTCTCAACAAAAACAAACATAAATTAACCATCACCATTATAAGTAAAATACCAATTCCATGCTTTTTAATAAAATTTTAAAACGCCTATGTTAAATAAGCTCAATAATTATTACATTGAATCAATAAATTTTTCACACTTATACACAACCTAATCAAGGCTATGAGTTCATAGAAATAGTAAAAATGACATCGAACCGATTTCAACTACTGCATATCTCTAATGTTAGAAACTAGACTTGCAATCCTTACAAGATTCAACTGATCCTCTATAATAAAAATCTGAATAATTCTTACACAATAAAATTTCTAATTTAAATATTTTCAAGTATCGAAACCAGATGGAGATGATAAATATATGAAGACAATCCTCAATATGAATTGTGTGCAAAAATTGATCCTTCACTCATTAATCCAAGGACTTCACCAATACCTCCCAACCAACACTAGGGGTACTATTTTTCCCCCTTAGCCCCCCGAGCCGCAAAGGGGTTACACACAAGAACCCAAAAACAATAGCTTCAAGCTAGCCTCACAAGGAAGAGCTTCCACTCTTTCCCCAATCTTGGTATCCTAACTCTCACAAGTAAAACACAGTCCAACAACAATTTTGGCAGCATAACCTTAGTAAGAATAAGTGAGATCCAGTTCTCTTCTACACCATTTGTTTTATAGAAATTTCCTCACTGACACATGTCCACATGCACAATTAATTAGTGTTTTAATTAATTTAATTAGTATTATTCACCCACATGCTTTTTACACTCTCCCCAAGTTGCACAAGTAATTACCATTTTTGTTTTATTAAAAAGTCAATCTCCCTCACATTCCCCAATGCATTCCTATTTTCACTCTTAGTTGTCCATTTGTTCCCCATATTCTCATTTAATGAGTGTCTCCTAACTAGATCTTAGTTAGAGTTGGAATAGGAGCCTTCTTTTAGTTGGACTAGTGATAGCTTGAATCTAGATACTATTCTTTGTGTACATCTATTCTCTCATATTTTATTTCTTTTTATTTTAAAAATTCTCTTTTATTGTTTTCATGCACACATGTGCATTTTATCTAATCTTTAGTTTTTCCTTACTTTTTCCTAGAAATTGATTTATCTCAATTATTTTAATTTATTTAATATTTTTAATTAGCCCCTTAAACCTAGACTTAGGCTTAGTCTCAGAATTAGGCTTATACTTTTATTGGAATTTACAATTAATAAATTCATTGTTTAAATAATTATTTTAATCCAACAAGGTATAATCATTTAAATGTTTTCTATGCCATCTAGATTTAAATGACTCAAGTTATTTTATTTTTATTTTTAATTACACGACATGCCCTTCAAGATGAACCTCCGTCCTCCAAGGGTGGCACTCGCCTTTGACTGGTTTTGGAAGTTGTCTGACCCTTTGGAGTCAACTCTCCATTTGGTCAACCTTGTGAGAGACTAAGGGACTCTAAGGAATAAGGACTCTGCTTTATTGCACGCTCCTTAGAAATATTTGTGAGCCACTGTCTCAGTCATCCCTCACAACATCGTGGACCTCTCGAACTAGGTAATCATTAAACTACAGTTCAAACGATGGTGAGAGTGCTAGTAGGTTGTGACAGGGACGTTTCCACACCGCTCCCTCAATGTTTGGTTTTTGTGCATGGCCCCTCTACTCCTTATGTGAGTCAGATTAGAAGATAACATTAAGCCTATATCTACTGATAAAAACCATGTCAATAATCCATATGCATAAATCATATTGTAATGAATCATATGTCACAAGTGCTTAAAATGAAATACTCAATCAAAATACAATTCACTCCTGGACTCAATCTGGAGTCCAAGGAAGTCCATTGATTCCATCAGCATCCATAACCTGTCATGTGTCCTGCACACTCAGAAAAAATTGGCAATATCATCTACCAATACATATACAACGAATAAAAATAAGTCACAACACATCATCATCATCATGTATAATCCATAATCGAAACGAAATCACAATGTACAATAACCAGATCACTTTCACGCAAGTGTCCTCAAAGAATAAGTCAATAAAAGTCTGCTCAATAGTGTGGGATGTTACAATTAAAATTTCTAAGGATTTTTTATAGTTTGTATAAAATTTTGGCAATTTTGAAGGTAACATAATTTTATCATATAGAATTTCAGCGAATCATTTTTAGAATATAAATTTTTTTGGGGGGGAAATCATGGAAAATTACTCCATGAGTGAAATTTAGCCCCTAAAATCATCCTTGATTGGTGATAAGACTTATTAAATTCAAATCAAGACTTTTTTTGACCTTATAAAGAGAAAAGAACTAATAAAAAGAAAATAAGGGATGACAAAAAACTAATTGAAATGACTCAGCACACCATGAAGAAAAAATAACTAGAAGATAGGTTGACAGATGAATGGGTTGGTTTGAGGAATGTGTTATCACTCTGTAAATTTCCATGGATGTGAAAGGAAAATCCAGAGGTAATGAAAAACCAACTTGCAGATTGGAAGATATCCCTTCCAATACAGAGAGGGATCTCTCTATTATTACTCAATCAATTAATGATTGGTTATCTAATTAAGAACATTGGCCAGATCTTTAGTTAAGTAAGGATTTCAAAATAATTGTGGTAGGGTGGATAAGAGGACCATTGGGCATGGAGTCAGAATAAGTAAATGTCAAATCAAGGCTTTCAAAACTGGTTAATATGAAAAAAATCACTTCAAAGGCAAGATAGTTGACTATCTATTAGAAATTAACACTATTGTAGTGTAGTGGTGAGAAGAAGATCACATATCAATCATAACAAAGAATCTAGCAGTGGATGAGTTATGTTACAATATTAGCAGATTAATGTAGATAGTTGAATGTGCGACAAAGAGCATCAAAAGATGAATTCTCTATCTATAATAATTGATTCAAAACAGAGGAATAAACATCATAATTAACCAAGAAAGGAGACATTCACAAAGAAAACAAATTGAAGATTACCAACACAAGAATCTCTGAGACAAATATTCAAGTACTTCTACTTGAAATCTTTCACACAACATCCAATAATTTATTTTCCTCTCCCACTCGAACCCCTTCACCCTCGTTTCTTTCATCATATATAGAATAATATTACATTATAGATAAACAAATTCTAAATCTTTAGGTTTTCCAAATTTAGAAGGAGTTACAACAAAATGATAATGACCTTCAAATAAACTGCTAGATTTTAGGGTTCAGTTCCTTGACTAATTAATAAATACAAGTCTCAACAAAACTATATGAGTTTGGTGTCAAACTAGGTGGTCCTTCCAATAATAATAATAATTTTGCATAATCCATTCCATCTAGCAGTGGAATAGGTATTGATTTAGGTTGATCTTGCACTTTTGCAATTTGTACAAGCTCGCTGCAAAAACTCCACCTTCAACACTTTTGTAGCATGTACAAGCTTGATGCGAAACTTTGTTTTTGATTGATGCATCAACAAGTGATAGAGGGCCATGCTTCATTTCACCTGCGAGAATTCCTTCACTAGGCATATGTGTCACTTATTTAACCTTCAAGGAACCTTCTATCTAGCTTAGGGAAAGCATCTAGCATCCCTTCAATATTATTTATGATCATATCCATGAACTAACTCGAAACCAAATATTTCCCTGTCTATCATTGAATCAGTGCTACTAGACTATTTCTTCATGCTAGAAAGCAATTTCTAGAACTTATGAATATAGTATCAACACAACCACCATCATAATTTGAAGAATAAACCTCTGTATTTGACCATAAGTCCTCTCTTTGACGCTCCATGTGTGTGTTTTAATCAGTATTTGAGCAATCTCCTTTAATATTTGGGCAAACTTGAAACCCTGAAAATAATTCAAATTTGGGTTATTTGGTGTTTAATTGAACTTTACCATCGATATTGATGGTATCAATTGTTGAACAACCGAACAAAATCTTGCTACAAGCCTTTCAAAAGATGAAAACCATTCTCCTTTATCAATGTTCCTCTCTTACTTGTTGATTAGACACTTGGACTCCTTGATAGTTTGGTGTTTAAAATACTTATGACTTATGGATTTTCATCAAATTATTATGATTCTCATGTATTTATGTAGCGATGATAACTTATTGTTGGTATCAAAATAAAAACATTCACACACCCTTTGTATTAACAGATGTTATGGCAAGATCAACTTGTTGAGGTCTTTCTTGGCTCTTTATCGGTTAATTTATAATGTGCATATAGGTGTATGACACTATCAGGTGTTTGTGTTGACATATGAATACCCTCTATAGCTTATTGACACTTGTGCACATTACTTTTATCTTTACCATTATCATAGGTGGCAATGTATCCATGCAATTCCTCTTGCAAATGTATTTGCTTTGATGGAGTTTGTAGCAACATTTGAGATCCTCTATGCCTGGGAGATTTGATGCTCTGCTCCAAACCTATTTTTTATATATTCTACACATAATATATATCCCACATGCTCTAGGGATTTTTCATAACAATAATTCATTTATACAATTCCTCCCAAAATCTCTCGATGCGTAGTGCATAATATTGCTCCCTTGTGGGTTCTCCCTTCGATGGCTTGGTGCTTGAATTATGTGTATTGGTCTATAGTTAGTATAATTCAATGGTTTATGTGTATTTTACTTAAATGGATTATTTGGAGATTGGGTTCTATTAGCCCCAATATTTTTCATAAAACCCTACATAAGCCCGAGGCCTAAAAAAACCATTTTAATTTTATTTTCACGAATCCGTATACTTTTGTCCATAGGTTTTCTTTAATTTTTTTCCAAAAGATCTCAAACTTTAAACATGATGATTATCCTTCTTAACCTCAAGTGCACATTGACCCTTTTCAAAAAATCAAATTTTATGTTCATAATTATAATTTTTTGCAAGAAATTATATAGTGCCAATAAAATGGAAGGAAGAGGTGCAGGCCTAGGATCTAACATCAGATCCAAATGGGAATATAAATTCCCTATGAATTTCTAAGATCAACATACCTGTGTGCCTTAATTCTTTATTTCTTCCGCCCTACCACCACTCACTTTACTCCCTTTTTAACGATACTAACATCTTTTTTATTTCAACTGTAATTCAAATCTATAACTATATCCCCATTCCTTTATTGGTATATGGATTCTTGTATTCAAACTAAACTACTGAATCATACTGAAAATCAAAACAACTATGTACAGAATGAACCACCTCGGGTTCATCATGTAAAGTAATGCTTCAGGAAGCAGCCATTGACTGGGCTTCCAAAGATCTCAGTGTCATCCAGATTTTGCAATATAAAGGTATTGTTATTCAGAACCTTGGCTACATTGAAGGGGCCAAACCAAAGTTTATCGAACTTACCATGATTGGGTTTGTCCTCCCTCCTCGAATCACACCTTAGAACTTGGTCACCTGCTTGAAAAGTTTCTTTCTTGGTTCTTCTGTTAAAGGCTACTTTGACCTTGCTCTGATAAGCCTCAGTCTTCTAATTTAATGCTTCTCTCCTTTGTTGAACTTCAATAATAAGAAATATGTTTCTCTGGATGTCATTAGGATCCTCCATAGAAAATTTTAGGGGATAAATTTTTCCCATGGGCTAATTTTCCATGATTTTTCCCCCCAAAAGATTCACCATTCTAAAAATTATTCGCCCAAATTCTATAAGACAAAATTATTTTACCTTAAAAATCGCCAAAATTTTATACAAACTATATAAAATCCTTAGAAATTTGAATATTTTAACAAAAATATCACCAAAACTTTATAGTTGACATATAAAGAACAAATAATATTCACCATGGTTTCTACATTTCAAAATAAATTTTCATCCTTAAAATTATCCCTAGGATCCTCCACTTCCTCCTACAAAAATTCCAACACTGGTAGACCAAGATGGGTTGGAAAAAACAACATCCACCCCATAGAATATCTGAAATGGAGAGGTACCCAATGACTTCTTGGTGTTTATCATGTCATCCCATAAGGCATACTTCAGTCTGGAATCCCATGATTTTTTATTTTCAACCAACAAATTTTTAATAATCATGATGAATGTTTTATTTGATGACTCTGCCAACCCACTCCCCTGTGCGTAATATGGTGTAGAATGTGTTAGGATAATGTTTTAATTCCCATAGAAATCAATCATGGCCTTGGACTTGAATTCCTTATCATTTTATGTTACTAGTTTCTTGGGGCATCCAAACCTAGAAAAGATGTCTGTCTCAAAAAAGTTCATGATCACCTTGTCATTAGCATTCCTGGTAGGAAAAATTTCAATCCACTTTGTGAAGTAGTCAGTGGTGCAGTAAAATCCACCTGTGTTGTCCACTAGAGGGTGGGTTTATATCACTGATGAAATCTAGGCCCCATTGTTGAAATGGGTTGTTTGCAGTAATGGGTTTTATGGTTAGAGAGAGCAATTTATGCTTTCTAGCAAATTTCTGACACTCTTTACAAGTTCTGATCATGGAAAACACATAAGAAAATATGGTGGGCCAGTAGTATCCATCCCTTAGAAATTTAAGTGTTGTGGATTTCCAATATTGGTACCCTCCAAAATATCCTCTATGCATATCAATTATAACATGTTTTTACTCATCTTCATCTATACACTTCAACAAAATGGAATCAGAGTCTTTCCCATATAAATTTTGATTTAAAATGTAGTATTTTAGAACCTTCAATTTAAGAGACCCAATTTTGTATTTTTCCAAATCTGGTGGGAAATCTAGGTGCTATAAAAAATGAATGATATTTCTATACCAGGGTGAAAGATAATACTTATCAAGTACCTGCATGGTCTTCTTCTCAGCTTGTATCAATGGAACATCTGACTGGTTGAAAGTGTGGTGCAATTCCAATGCTCTGCAATTTGAATCAGATAACAATTTCGCAAGGCCCTATCCCTTAATCAAATTAGTGGGATTCATGTGCAGATCATATTCCAGAAGTTTGACTATACATTTTCCCATCTTCCCCTCACTGTCTTTCTAGAAAAGGATCTCCTTTACACTGCTTCTAGGAACATAAGATGTTATGCTGGACTACAGAACATAAACCATGAAGGACTTCAAGGCTTTCACTAAGGCATAAGTTTGCTTCTCCAATATTTCATATTTAAATTCAACATCCATGAATGATTTGTTAAAGAAGGAAATGCATTTTTCATTCCCATCTTCGTTATTTTGTAGCAGTGCAACAACAATAGTCTCCTTAGAGGAAAAAGAGAAACTATGGAATTCCTTGGAATAATCTGGACTAACCAGAACAGGGGCTTCAAATAGAGCATGTTTTATCCTTTGGAAGGATGATCTTGGTTCCTAGGTCCATTTGATGTCAACATCCTTTTTCATCATGTTAGTAATATGGCTAATGATATGGACTTCTTATTTATGAGGATGTCAACTTTTTGAATAGCATATACCCTTTATGGGTCTATCTTTATCCCTCCTACAGATATAATGTGGCCTAGAAGCTTTCCTTCTAACATAGAAAAATGAGATTTTTTGATATTCAAATATATTCCATACGTTTTGCATTTTTGAAAGATTTTCTCTAGGTGTTGCAGATGTTCATCATCATAATTTTAGAAGATGGTGATGTCATCAAGATATATAACCATGAGCTTGTCCTTATCACCCACAAATTCAATGTCAATGGCCCTCTGAAAGGTGGCCCATGTATTCATTAGGCCAAAGGGAATTTTTTCATACATGAATGTGCCCCATGGTGTGGCGAAGGCATATTTTTCTTTGTCTTCTTCAATTATTGTGATTTGATTGTATCTGGAATAACCACCCAACATGGAAATTCTATGAGCACCTACTACCTATTGAAAAATGTGGTCCATCTTAGGAAATGGGTAATTATCTTTCAATGAACACATGTTCAGGTTTCTGAATTCCACACATAAGTGTATTTC
Source organism: Picea engelmannii (assembly GCA_009831015.1). Lineage (NCBI taxonomy): Eukaryota > Viridiplantae > Streptophyta > Pinopsida > Pinales > Pinaceae > Picea > Picea engelmannii. The sequence continues at coordinate 39,112 of ML779432.1, read as the reverse complement.
ACCATTCTTTTTCTGACAGACATCAAGTTGGCCACCCAATCTGAATATCTCAAGGGAACAATGATTTTGGCATCAAGCATCCTTTTCAATTATTTTTCAATAATAGACATCAACAAAGGATTAAATTGTCTGATTTTCTTCCTAAATTGATTTGATCCCACCTTCACAGGAATCTTATGTTGAACGACTTCAGTTCCTCATAATACCATGAAAAAATATAAACAAAAAATTTCATAAGGTTGACATACATGTCTCTCTACTCGTCTGGCAATGATATCATGAATATCTTGACAAATTTGGAATTTGCAGTTGTCACAATGTTGCAGTCTAAAACCTCATGTTCCTGCCTTTTAATGGAATCTTTCCTGGAGACATAATTGATGTCAAAAAGCCTCTCCATTGGGACAAATCCCCTTGGAATATGATTTTTTTTAAGCTCCACAATGTTGTGACCAACCACCTTATTCAAAAAAGGATGTGCCTGTTAATTTTTTGTTTCATCACCCCCTTTCTCTTGGTAAATGGAGATATTTGGGAATTCATCAATGGTTTGCAGAAATGTATTGAGCTCCATATCGTCACCTAAAACCTTCCAGTGATTAACATTCTCTATTATAGTTGTTGTGAGAGGAGGGATTAGGTCAGCGACCATTGAACAAAGTGTTGACATTTCAAGGGTAAAAGGACAATAGTCATGAGGAGACTCAATGTTTGGAGTCTTATATTTTATTTCACTCTCAATGCTAGATGTGGTAATAGTGAGGATAAAAGGGAAAAACAAGGTTTATATAGTCTTGTTGGACCGTTCTTGACACAAAAATAGAGATAGATGGGCAAAGGAAAGACTCTTTATGAATGCAAGAAAAATGGTCACATTTTCCTATCAGAGGCCAAATGAATATTGGGTAGTCAAGGTACTAAAATTGAGAGGATGATCCAACGTGGTGTATCGGAGAGTGTAGGGGGGTGTTAAGCCCTAATATTGCATCATTACCCCTTAATTGGGGCATATTATATTACTAATGTTATTTTATTTATGTCGTCTTTAGGCCATTAGTTGTAATTATACCTCCTAGTCTCCTATATATACCAAGGAGACATTTTCATTTTGAATCATCTTGTACTTGAAC
>ML779432.1:0-34768 GCA_009831015.1 Picea engelmannii | reverse complement strand
ATTGGAATTGCACACCTCTCCAGTAGGAGGGCACTCAGGATTTTTGAAAACCTACCATAGAGTCAAGAAGGATTTTTTTTTGGATGGCCTTAAAACTGATGTTCAAAGGTTTGTGACATAATGTTTGGTTTTCCAACAAAGTAAGGTGGAAACAATTAAGACCCCAGGTCTTTTACAACCATTATCCATCCCAAGTCAGTGCAGGGAGGAGGTTTCCATGAATTTCATCACAGGGTTACCAAAGTCTGAAGGAAAGAGTGTCATCATGGTGATTGTTGATAGACTGACCATGTACGCACACTTTTGTGCACTCTTTCATGTCTTCAAATCTAGTATAGTTTCCACCGCATTCATGGAGACATTTCAAAAGATACATGGCAGCCCAAAGATTATTGTAAGTGACAGAGATCCCATCTTCAATGGACACTTTTGGACATAATTATTTTCTTGTTTGGGTACTCAATTGGCTCATAGCTCATCCTATCATCCTCAATCTGATGGACAAACCAAGATAGTGAACAAATGTCTGGAAGGCTACCTTCGTTGCTTTGTCTCTGATAAATAAACACAATGGTTCAAATGGTTACCCTTGGCAGAATGGTGGTATAACACTTCCTTTCATACTGCAACAAAATTGACACCATTTCTGGCACTTTATGGATACCACCCTCCTTCCATCACTTCTTATCAAGAAAAATCTAAGGTTCAAGAAGTGGAAGATCACATCGAGAATCAACAACAAGTTCTCCAAATCTTAAAGTAAAACCTGACCATGGCACAGAATCACATGAAACAATAAGTAGATCAACATCGTCGTGAAGGAACTTTTGAAGTAGGGGATTGGGTATTTTTAAGACTACAACCATATAAACAGATGTCCCTCAAGCAAGCCAAGAAGGATAATAATTTATCACCAAAGTAATATGGCCCTTATAAGGTGTTGCAAAATATTGGTACTATGGCATACAAATTGGAGTTGCCTGCATCTTCAAGAGTACACCCAGTTTTCCATGTTTCATTCTTAAAGAAGGTTATAGGCGACAAGATCCCAATTCAAACTATATTGTCAGAACTTGATGTGGAAGGAAAAATCATATTGGAGCCTCAAGCCATCACTAACACAAGAATTCACCAACTGAGGAATAGATCCATTTCAGAGTATCTCATTAAATGGATGAAACTATCGGCTAAAGCTTCCACTTGGGAATATGAGTCTTTTATACATAAGCATCCAGAGTTACTCAAGCATTGCAGACAACACTTGTCTAGAGGGGAGGGGCATGTTAACCCCTAATATTGACTCATTACCCCTTAATTGGGGCATATTATATTAGTAATGTTATTTTATTTATGTCAGCTTTAGGCCATTAGTTGTAATTATACCTTCTAGTCTCCTATATATACCAAGGAGACATTTTCATTTTGAATCATCTTCAGGGGGAATGGAAATGGTGTATAGGCCGTGAATGGAAGATCAAGTATCATTATATTTGTGATAATGGGAGGGCCAACAATGGTGTATAAATAGTAATGAGGAGATAGATCATGGTTTTTCAGCGAGGAAATAATGATGGAGAGCCGAAATTTAGTTAATTGATTAAAAGAGACTACGTGTTGGTTTCTCTCCTCTATCGGCGAGGAAAATTACAAGTCACTGACACTGGCTATCTCAGCAAAGGAGGAAAGATCTCCTCCATTGTATCGGTGAGGAAGAATTTTATTTCCCTGGTACTGCCTATATTTGTGATTTAAATAGATCATAAAAATTCTAAATAAAGGAGGAAATTTGTCTTAAATTTGCACAAGCCAAACTTAGGTTCCTTTCATATGATAAAGGGCCTTGAATCGTATAAGGGGGGGCTTGTTTCTTGAGAAACAAATTGTCTTCATAAGCCAAAAACAACAAAAGGGGAACTTGTTGGTACTGACAGAACATACCCTAAGACATAGAAAGAGGAAGAGGGCATGTCTCACGTCCTTATGCTAGTGTTGTTGGTAGTTTAATGTATGCAATGGTCTATACTAGAATAGACATTTTCCATGTAGTGGGTGTTTTGAGAAAGTATATGTCAAAACTAGGAAATGATCATTGGTAAAATGTAAAGAGTCTCTAAAGGTATTTTTTGGACACTATAGTTTATGAAATATGATAGCAAGGAATAACTATACTCAATAAAGTGTTATATGTACATGTATTTTTTTATGTCGACTAGGTTGGAGATCCAGATCACATAAGATCTACAAGTAGTTATGTGTTTGACCTATTCTAAGTTGAAATTAGTTTGATGAACAAGAGACAATCTATAGTTGAACTCTCAACTATGGAAACTAAATACATGGAATCCACTCATGCAATTAAGGAATTTGTATGGTTAGAAATATTGTTTTTACGTATTGTGTTTGTAAATCAAGCTATAAGGTTATATTGTGACTATCAAAGTGCAATATTTCTAGCAACCAACCCTTTTTATCATTCTAAAAAAAAACATATTGGTGTTCAGTATCACTTTGTGAGAGACACGGTTGAACAAAAGAAGGTGTTAATCTTGAAAGTTTACACATTGAAGGATGTTTCAAGTTCATTGATGAATTCTATTAGTATCAAGAATTTCTTTTGGTGTAGAGAAGAAATGGGAATTGTTGTCTTGAATTATTGATCATTTAATCTTTGGGTCCCTTATATGCAAGAAAAAAACAAGTGGAATAATGTCGGGCATGTGTTATATTCTTTGTGACGGGGGGGTGGTAGGCCCCACATATTTGGGGGTTTGGGGTTGCAGCCCCAAATTTTTTTTTGTTTTATTCTTGGTATCTCCTTGGGAAATTGTTTGGCCAATGGTTTTTTGTCCCATAATAATATAATTCCAGATAATGAATCTAATTTGGGTGAACAGATTAGGGTTTTTGATGCCACATAATCATATATATTGTATCGTAAATGGTGAAGTTAATACAATAAAAGTTAGAGGCGTGGATCGAAACATTTTTCAATTTTGTCAGTGAAGGGTTTCTAGGGAAAAAAATTTAGTACTATGTGTAAATTTTATTGTTTTCCTTTATGTTTTCTGAAGAATATATGTGTTCATTACTATATTATAAATTTTTAAAACTTACAATCATCAACAAGGCACAAAAATTCTAACAACATTGTAAGATATCTGACTCAATGGAAACAACATAATGAAGGAAGTAGAAACGATAATCATAATGATCATCCAAGTTAAATGTCTCTCAATCATCCATAATTCCTTGATCAAATCCACAAATATGACTATGACTCCAACTCTCGGAATGATCCCTTGAGCTTCAGAACAATTAGTGGATGGAAACCATAAACCTAATTTGACCATTTGAAATCCATAATAGGCGGTTTCAAAGTTGCATCAACATCAACATTTCAAAAAACTAGGTTGTGGGGATGAGAAGAAAATTTTGGCATCTCTCTAAGGATTTCATTGAAGTAATTAATGTCAATATCTCCAAGGATAGGCTTACCTCTATGAAGTTAACTTCCCATAGGGAAGAATTGTTGATTAATGTAAGAATAATTAGGGTCGAAAGATTAATGAATACTGAAACCTATAAGACAAATTGAGGGGACTGAGGGACAATGAAGGATGAATTCCATCTCATGGACTACCCAAAGGACTCACTCTCTAAGGGAAAAAAATTGTTTTTCCCTTCCTTTTTGGGGAACTTAGAGACTAAGTCCTCTATGGTCATGGTTTTTTTTTAGATAATCCTTTGCTAAATAATACCTTAAAAAAGTGGGCTGGGAAATGAGATGATGTACTATTTGAAAATAATTTATTCAGTCGAGTTTTATTTTTCTTTAGGAGGATCAAAATTTTCTTCTCAAGACTTTTTTCCTTCCATGTTGACATTGGAAGGTGGATCCCATGCACATTCTCTTACTATTAGGTTTATTCCATAGGTACTCATTACTCCTTTCATAAGTATATATCACCCTAACTTGGACACTAGAAGATATTGATCCTCTAATGTGAGCCTAGGGTTTATGGGGGAGAAACTAGAATTTGTAGAGTTTTAAAGATGTTAACCCAAGGTCCAAAATATCTCCAATGGTAGGTGAAATGAGGAGTAATGAGATCAAGAGGAGTATGAGTATTATTGGTGGTCAATGAGGATCTTAGGGTCATATATATAGTGGATCTACACAATTAAATAATGGTTGGTAAGTTTTTTGGTTGTTTAGTCTCTATGTCTTCGATAAATTATTGGACCCAATAGGAATTGGCACCACTTATTGGCTACGACTCTATGGTACATTTGTTGTTTCATGGTTGACTAGGATTTATTTTTAGGAGTAAGGATCCACTTGCCAAATTACTAAGGGTTTCTAGTTTATGGATAATAATATACTATGCATTAAAACATGAAACACATTATTCAATGCTTAGTAAGAATATGAATATAGTACCCTAGTGTGGGACAAATTTCCCAACTTATCTATTGAATTAAGGTTTGGTTCTAGATTGAAGGTGATTAGGGATGCTCTAGGTAATTTTATCACTACATATGATAGCTATAAATATATTTTTTCACGTTCGGTGTCTCATATTTTGGATGAGATTGATATTTGACAAGGTTTTCTTGAATCCATACAACTTCTGGTAGGGGACTAGGCTTATACTCAAATATTGAATTACTTATACATCCCTTTCATATGTGTGCACATCCATAATTATGGACATGTTGTGGGAGAGTGTAGGAAGAACTTCCAAATGAAAGTATGGAAAGATAAAGAAGAGGAAGTGGCAACAACTGAAGGAACTACATCAAATTCATCTATGCCTATTGAGAATTCCATGGAATAGGGTGGATTGGAGGTGAATTATGTAATGTCCCCTCCATTACAACTTTAATGTAAGTGAGTACAACAATGGTAAAAATAAAAATTCAAACATCATTAAACAAGTACTACATGGTATTAACATACTTCAATAATACATATTCTATTATCATATTCAACACAATACATAAACAATCAATTCATCATCACTACAACTAATAGAATAATTTCATTGCTTACTAATAACAAGATTTCTACCCACCTAACCTACCTGCAAGGTTAGGACCTCCAAGACACATAATCAACACTCAAGTCCATGATTCATCTGATTGATTTTGACCATTTAAGGTCTCAGGACTGGCGTCTATTCTTAGGAACAAGGAGATATCTAATTCCCTTAACCAAAGTACTATTCTAGATTTTGAGGCTAAATCAACAACCATACTTATCATAAATTTAAAGTGTAAGAATAGTTCATTATGAATAAACAATTATCAACAATTATCGCGTATAATGAGAAAGAACTAAATAACTTTATTAGGAAGAATAATAATATTTTTTCCATTAAACACTAATGTGACGAATCACTCCCCCAGATGGGGTTCCACATAGTATAAGGAGGCCATGTAGTGCTCCTATTAAGCCAACCATAAATATGGTCAACCGCCATCCTTCACCTCAGTCTTGAATGGAGGGCAACCTTAATAACATGCATAGGGAGGGAGGACAAATCCTTCGTGTTAGTTTAATGGTGGTCTTATGGATTAATGGCAGGAGGTGGGTGATGAGTATGGGTGGATGCACTGCAGTCATGTTCACCCCTTGGATATCTATCCCACTCAGCCCTAGCTTGCACTACTTTTCCTCTGAGATATTTCACCTCGCCTGATCCAAGAATTGGGTTATATCTCTGTTGGTTCTCCTAGCTATAATTCAGTGGATTCTTCACCACCCTCACTCAGCCATGGCAAGAGAGAGAGGAAATCCTAGGCGCGGCCCAACCTAGTACAACTATGCTACCAGGCAGAGACACTTGCATAATTTGGAGTGGTCCCTGACCATTTCTAGGACTTAGCACACAGTGAGGCCACATACTCCTCCAATGGCCTACGTCGAGGAGGAATTCTCGGAGGAACCTCTCTAGCTTCCACCGAATTTCGTCCTCTATACAATCCCAGACGATTATTTGTACCCCCACACCATCAAAGAAGATACAGGTACTAAGGCTACCATGGTAGGTGCCTCATGCATTGTTCAGGAGGAATTCTCAAAGGAACTCCTCCACATGAGCCCAAGAACTTACACTCACCCCAACACAAGTGAAGCGGTTGCAGGAGTTGTGGCGGATATGGAAGGAGTCACCTGCACTATGCAGGAGGATTTCCCCATCTCAACACCTCCATCGTTGAATGAAATTTAGGAATGTGACCTGGATCCCCCCATTCTCTTTAGCCCGGAGCAATTGGAACTCATTTTTGACATCAAAAGCTACATGGCGGACCAGTTTCATTGGGACACCCTCATCAACAATCGAATTGATATGTTGTTCGACGCATTTTCGAATGTACCATCCAAGAATTGGTTCCTAACCTGTGCACAATCCTTCGTTATATAGTCTAACGACGTCATCCTTCACAATGGATCTTTGGACAACAATTCCCATGGTATGCAAAACCCTGCTAATGATTAGATTTACACAATTCTCTAAGCTCCACCAACACAATGATGGTGCCTTTTTCTTGCTATCTTGCACTAGTACTCTACTCATTTCCTTTTTATCTTTCTTTTTTCAAAAGTTGTTAGTTTTCTCTAGCTTAGACAAACAACTTTGTCAGTACTATCATCTGCCACCTGCTCTGGTTTCCTATTGGCAAGGCAAGTGGAAGATGCCTTTTTTGGACAAAATTATAATAGGTGACCACCTGTTCTAGTTTCCACTAGTGTGGCCAAACATGTCGCAGGCTAGTGACATGTATCAATTTTGTACAGTGACAACACAGTAAAAGCATCTACCTCTTTTTATTTACAAAAGAAAATTTGTGATGAATCACTCACTAAATATTGTAGCCATAAGGTACTATTTTTTACATATAAAGATACATAATAATCTCATCGGAAAATAATCGATTCATTTCAATTTGACTTATAAATTGATTCAATTCATACCTCTAACCATAGTGGCTAACAACAATTTATTTGTTGTAAAGAATGAGTCATATTCCATATTATAATAGAGATTATAATAAACATACCAATCATGATCACTGCCATCTCTAATTTGGATGATGCGATTAAATTTTTTTCATATATCCAAAGTAAGTTATCCAATATCCATTACTTAATTTTTGTCTGACACTAAAAGAGGAAATCACTTTATCAATAAGCACCAAACTTGTTCCTGAGTTTCCAAGACATTTACATGACATTTAATCACCATTATTCATTGTTACCTTAAGTTATAATTCAAGTTCTTATCAAGTAATAATATAACATTAACTCTTATCCATCATAGATGGTATTCTAACTTTTAATTGTTACTTAACTCTACTAACTTTTTCCTAAGAACATCACCCTTATCCTTTGATATGTAATACCAAATTCTTATTACCCCAAAACTTTATGCTCTAACACTAATAATAAAAAACCTTATTTGTTTTATATAGTAGAATGACTAATAGTGTCAATACCATTCAATCCTAAACAGTTTAGACCATTCATAACTCAAGTAAATTGTTGCTCATATTAATAATTTATTCCATCTGAAGAACTAGAGAGGATTATAAGAGTTACCACACTCTTAGTTATCATTATACTACATATCATTTAAATTATTAATTTATAATTCGGTACACACGTAAGTTTACAAAACTAGACAAATTTCAAAGCTTTTACAAGAGAAAACACAATCAAATTCTAGATCCCAATAAATGGCAGCGACTACGTTCATGATAATAACAGATTCCAGATAATTCTAGATTCTAGAAAACCAATACACTACGTTCATGATTACATCATAATTAGAATGCAACTTAATTACTATAGACACAGTGATCTCAACTGACAGACTTGCAACTAAAACGTGATGATAATAACAAAGATAAAGTCAAAATTCAAGATTCAATTGGCATAATCAATTGTTGACGATCATTACAAAGCTCAGTATCCAGACTACAAATTTCTAGGATATCAAAAGCCAACGAATTTCTTAGATTTGTTTTCTTTTTAAAAACCACTAAAGTGTTGAAGACCAAGAAAATTTAGTACCATCATTGCGACTAAACATGCAGTAACCATCAAGGGATTTAACTCAGGTCTACAATTTATTCTTAGATTGACTCTAACAGGTAAAATTCAAATGCAAAAGTTGTTTGAGAGAGGCTACACAATTTCTAAAAATCTGACTTGTAATTTAATGATAGTGCTAACACTACTTCATAATTTCAAGGCTGCAGTTGAGTTGACAACGTAAATCCAAATTTTTTCTATACATATAATCCAACTATTAACAACGACCGTCCCAAATTCCTTTAGGATCTGTAATAAATACAACAACAACTCTAACAGTTATGTCTAGCATGTGAACTTCTTATGCAACTATCACAACGAAATTACAAATCAAAGGAAAATTTTACAATGGCCAATTTGAAATGCTACACTTCAAAAATCATTTTCATAGAAACTTAATCAAAATCCCAACTCTGGTCTTACAATAAAATGGTTATGATTTCAATCTCGTTACAGAGCACATCGACATTGCCACATTTTTTTTATAATTCAATTTTATTATTGGTAACAATTTTGCAATGACTAAATGCATTCAACTTCTAGATTGTCAATAGATTTTAAAAGACCAAAAATGAATTTCTAAACTTGGGAAGTAAATAATTTAATATAACAGACTCTAGAATTGATTGGCATATAATTAAGGAAATCAAGTTCTGGGTTTCATTTTAAATAGCAACGACCTTTTAAATTTTGTTAATCTAATTGAATAAATCATTTGGCAACAAATAAAATAATTGAAGTCTAGGTTTAAGGTTTTAAATAATTTACAAAGAACAGAGGTATCACTACCTCTGTTCATCGCCAATCAAGAAACAACATTCAATTTATTCATATTTAACAATACAATTGTGTGACCACATAAGAGATCCAATTCAATAGGATTCACCATGGTAGAGTATTGACTACAATTTAATTTTCAAATTTAAATTTTGCAGCAAATAGGGGAGAAAAACAAAACTTTGAATATAAAATGAAATGACTGCGAACAAATAGATTTTTAAAATTTCCTGAGGTTGAAAGTAAAATATAGCAAACAATGGAAAATTTTCACTGCCGATATTACACATATTCCCTTCGACGCACTTGCCAATTTGATTACAAAAATACAACACGGTTCTACATCGACCTTATTAAAAATTAAAATTACAATTTACTCTTGCTAGTATAACATTCAATAAAATACCTTAACAATGGCAGATGGAGAGTAGATGATGTGCTTTAAGTGCTTGTGCTCCTTTTTTTCTCCCACTTTCTCATCACTGAAACTTCATCGGTACCTCCCAACCAATTCTAGGGGTACTCTTCTTCCCCCTTAGCCCCCTGAGCCACAAAGGGGGCACACACAAGAAAACAATAAACAATATCTCCAAGTCTTTCCTCGCAAGGAAGAGATTCCACTCTTTCTCAATATTTAATACCAACTCTCACAAGTAAAACACAGTCAAAACCATTTTGGCAACATAACCTTACCAAGAAAAAGTGAGATCCCTTTTCCTTCTACACCATTTCTTTTATAGAAATTTTCTCACTGACACATGTCCTCATGCACAATTATTTATCTTTTTAGATTAAATTAATTATGATTATTCACACACACACTTTTTTCACACTTTCCCCAAGTTTCACAAGTAATTACCATTTTATTTTATTTAAAAATCCAATTTCTGCCACATTCCCCAATGTGTTCCTATTTTTTCTCTTAGTTGTCTCTTTGTTCCCCAAATTATCATTTAATGATTGTCTCCTAACTAGATCTTAGTTAGAGTTGGATTAGGAGTCTTCTTCTAGTTAGACTTAGTGGTAGCTTGACTCTAGATACTATTCTATGTGTACACCTATTCTCTCATATTTTATTTCTTTCTATTTTAAAAATCATTTTTATTAATTTCATCGACACATGTGCATTTTATCCAATCTTTTAATTTTTTTCTCATCATTTTTTTTCCTAGAAATTTATTTATCTCAATTCTTTTAATTTATTTAATATTTTTATTTAGTCCCCTAAATAAACTTAGACTTAGGCTTAGTATTAGAATTAGGCTTAGACTCTTGTTAGGATTTTCAATTAATAATTTTTTGTTTAATTAATTAATTTATTCTAACAAAATCTAATCAATTCAATGTTTTCTAGGCCACCTACATTTATTGACTCGAGTTTCAATTATGTGATGTGCCCTTCAAGACACACCTTCGTGCTCCAAGGGTGCCACTCGTATTTCACTAGTTTTGGAAGTTTGTCCGGACCTTGGAGCCAACACTCCACTCGATCAACCTTGTGAGAGACTAAGAGCTTCTAAGGAATAAGGAATCTACCTTATTGTGTGCCCCTTAGAAATATGCATGAGCGACTATCTCAGTACACCCTCACGACATTGTAGACCTCTCCAACAAAGTAATCGTTAACCTACACTTCATACCATGGTGGGAGTGATAGTAGGTTGTGATAGGGATGTTACCACACCTCTCCCTCAATGTTTGATTTTTGTGCATGGCCCCTCTACTCCTTATGTGATTCGGATTAGCAAGCATCGTCAAGCCTACATCCACTAACAAAAATAGTGTCAATAATCTATATACATAAATCATATTGAAATCAATCATCTACCACATGTGCGTAAAATGAAATACTCAAGCAAATAAAATCGACTCCCTAACTCAATCTGGAGTCCAAGGAAGTCCATCGATACCATCAACATCCATAACCTGTCATGTGCCTTGCACACTTAGGAAAAATCATCAATAGCATATGTCAATACATATACATCTATTCAACAACATGTCATGATACATCGTCATCATCATATATAATCTATAATCAAAACGAAATCATAATATACCATAACCAGATCACTTGAATGCAAGTGTTCTCGAAGAATATTTCAATAAAAATGTGCTCAGTAGAGTGGGATGTTACATACACCCCCTCTTATTTTAAACTTCGTCCCAATGTTTGTACAATATATAAATGCAAGTAAATAAATGTACCAGACATATATTTACATGTCTGATTTATCAAACAAGTAAGGAAATTGTTGACGCATCTCGTATGTGTCTTCCCAGGTAGTCGAGTGTGGACTATAGTTGTCCCACTGGACCTTGACTTGATTGACTATTCAACATCGTAGTTGTTGAATGCGATGGTCTAGAATGCAGATTGGATTTACCATGAGAGCACCCTTGTCTGAAACATGCAAATAACTCATGTCAATAACATGTGATGGATCACTAATATAATGTCGTAAAATAGATACATGAAATACATCGTGCGTACACTTCAAGGAATCAGGAAAGGCTATTTGATAATCCATGGGTTCCTTATTTTCCACAACCTCTAAAGGTTCCACAAACCTAGGAGAGATTTTAGCAACCTTTCCAAACTTGATCGAACTCTTTTACGATTTTACTCATAAGAAAACTCTATCACCAACTTGATAAATGTGGCCAACACGATGCCCATCAACATAACTCTTTTGTCGATCATGCACTTCTTTAATTATTTTTCTTATTGATTGCATATGTTATACATCTCTTGGATCACTTCTGATCCTACCAGGACCCTATCCTCAAGTCGATCCCAAATAAACTAAGTCTGACACAGTCATCCATAAAGAAACTCAAATGGTTCCATCTTAATCGTACTCTGATAATTGTTATTGTATGAAAAATTTACCAATGGAAAGAAGTCTTCCCAACATTTTTGTTGGTCCATTAAATACATATGCAACATATCCTCTAAAATATGGTTTGTTCTCTTTGTTTGTCTATTTGTCTCACGGTGATACGTTCTACCAAAATTTAGCGGTCTCCCCAAGGAATCTTGGAAAGTAGTCCAAAATCATCTTGTAAACATCGATCCTCGATTGGATATGGTCCTTCTTGGTACACTGTGTAATCACAAAATCTCGCTAAAAGATACTCTAGCTATGTCTGGTGCTTGATACATTGTACGAATTGGAATAAAGTGTGCACTCTTCATCAAAGTGTCAACTACCACAAAAATCGAGTCGTGTCTCCTTTCCGTCAGTGGAAATCCAACAATAAATTCCATCAAAATGAATTCCCATTTTGATTTGGGAATAACATCTGGCTATAACAATCTTGATGGATATCTTTGTTCATACTTCACTTGCTTACATTCTAGACATCTTTCCACGTAACTAACTATGTCTACTTTCAATCCCTTCTAGGAGAATCAAGTTTTAAGGTATGCCTTAATCTTCGTGACTCCTGGATTAGCCATGTACACAGCTCAATGAGATTCACTCAAGATCAAAATTATTAATTCGTCATTAGGTGGTACGTAAATTCTTCCATAAAATCTCAACAATTCATCATTGTCTAAACAATAACCTTCAAACTTCAGTACCATCATGGTATTTCGTTCAATATTAACCTTAACTTCTTTATACCAATCATCATCAATTTGTAAGGTTAGAATATTTTCTCGAAGATGATTCTTAAGAGGTATTACCAAGAATATGTGTGGTCTCCAACTTAACACATCTGCCACTCTATTCATCATTCCTTTAATGTGAGTTATCTCAAATTCATATCCGCTAAGTAATTCTAACCAATGCCTCACTTTCACATTCAATTCACTCTATGTAAATATATGCTGCAATCCACAGTGATTTGTATTTAATTCGATTTTTTTTCCAATCAGATAATGTCTCCAAAATCTCAAGGCATATACAATTGCTAATAAATACAAGTCATTCGTTGTGTATTTCTCTTCATGCTTTCTCAATTTCCTTGAAATGTCACTCGACCATATTGCATCAAAGCTCTTCCTAAGCCTTCCTTTGATGTGTTCGTGCATACCAAGAATTCCTTTTCCATGTCGAGGACCTTTAGTATTGGAGTTGTGATCAACAACACCTTGAGCCTTTGAAATGCTTCCGTGCATTTCTCTATCCAAACAAACTTCTTGTTTTTCTTTTTCAATGTCATGATCAGATTTTCTATATTCGAAAAACCTTTGACAAATCGTCGGTAATATCCTACCAAAACCATAAATCTAGGTGCTTCTTATACATTTGTTGTTGTTGGCCATTCCATAATAGCCTCGACTTTTACTGGATCCACAACGATACCTTCACCAGATATGATATGTCCCAAGTAATGAATATTTGATTGGTAAAAAGAACATTTTGATAGCTTCCCGTACAATTTATTTTTCTCGTAGACACTGTAGGACCAATCTTAAATGTTCATCATGCTCTTCTTTCATACGAGAATAAAATGGGCAGCTTTAGTAAGCTTATCTACCACCACCATGATAGAATCATGTTGCTTGTTTGTTCTGGGAAGTTTGGTTATGAAATCCATTGTTACAACTTCCCATTTCCACGTAGGAATGGGTAATGGTTGTAAAAAACCAGTTGGGTGTCTATGTTTAGCCTTTACCTTTTGAGATTCCAAGCATTTGGCAATAAAATCAACAACTTATTTCTTCATGCCTAGCCAATAATATTGGCTCTTGATAGTTGCAATAGTTTTTTGATAACTTGGGTGCCTAGCATAAGGTACATTATGCATTTCTCTCAATATCATATTTTTCAATTCTTGCGAATTTGGTACATAAATTATGCCCTTGTATATGATAATTTCATCATTTTCTAGCTTATAGACTTCAATTTTCTGCTGCAAAATACCTTGTTGTAATTTTGCCACTAACTCCTTGTATTGCAAACTTGATTTTCCAGCCTCCAAAATTCTATCTTTCAAATATTATTAGTACATGCTAATGGTTGTAGCATGTAACTCATGCACTCTTCTGTTGAGTGCACCATCCACTTTGCTCTCTTTCCCGTTGATATGATTTATATCAAAGTCATATTCACTAAGAAATTTTATCCATCTACTTTGTCTAACATTTAGAGTTGGCTGATCAAATAAATATTTCAGACCATTATGGTCTGTCCTCAGCTCAAAACTTTTCCCCATGAGGTAGTGCCTACACTTCCTCAAGGCATGCACTATGGCTTCCAACTCCAAATCATGAGTGGCATAGTTCCTTTCATGCTCCTTCAACTTCCTTGATTCATAACATACAACAAACCCATCTTGACTGAGGACTCCACCAAGTCCTTCTTTACATGCCATAGATGCATACAATGAAGTCTTAATTTGGATCTACAATCCTCAGTATTGGAGCACTTGTTAATAATTGCTTCAAGTGTTAGAAACTCTTTTCACAATTCAATGTTCATTGAAACTTCACAGCCTTCTTTTGCAAGGAAGTGATTGAGTGTGCAATCTTTGAGCATCTTTCAATAAATATCCTATAGTAGCATTGACCATCCGCCAATGGCTTATATCTTCTTAGGATCCACTGATATCCCATCCTCTGAAATAATATGTCCCAAATAATTAATTTGCTTCTGATAAAATGATCACTTTCTCAATTTGTCATAAAATTGATGCTCCCTTAATACTTGTAATACCATCCTCAAATGTTGTTCATTCTCTTCCTTTGACTTAGAATATATAAGAATGTCATCTAAAAATACAATGAAAAACTTATCCAAGTATTCTCTAAAAATACCATTCATTAAACACATGAAGATAGTTGGTGCATTTGTTAACCCAAATGGAACCACTGTGAACTCATAATGACCATACCTTGTTTTCAAAGCAGTCTTGTTGATGTCTTCTTATTTAATTCTTACATAATGATAACCTGACCTAAAATCAATCTTGGAGAATATTTTTTCATCTTTCAACTGATCAAAGAGGTTATATATCCTTGGCAAAGGATACTTATTCTTCACAGTTACCTTGTTCAACTGCCTAAAGTCAATGCAAAGTCTCAATGTAACATACTTTTTCTTCACAAATAAAATTAAGAAACCCCAAGGTGACACAGTTGGGAGTATATACCCCTTATTAAGGAGCTCTTCAAGTTGCATTTGCAACTCCTTCAATTCTAGTGTACTCATCCTGTAGCGAGTCTTGGATACTGGAGTTTCTCCAGGCATCAAATTTATGGAGAAATCAATGTCTCTTTTAGGGGGTAATCTTGGTATTTCCTTAAACACATATTCAAACTCTTTTAGGACTGCATAATCTTCAATATTTGACACCTTATATTTAAGTGTCTCTTCCATATGAGCTGCAAATATTTGACACCCTTTTCTGTAACGTTTCTTCAGTTGCAATGCTGAAATTTCTTTGATGCTTATTGCCTTGGAAATTCCTTGCAGTGTCCTTAGGTTCCCTTCCTCATCCAAGAAAGTAAATGCCTTGTTATGACAATCTAGGATAGTGTTGGCCCTTAACCAAGTTTTGAGATAACCTTGGTCATTTTGACCTACTTTGGGACTTCGAAAGCTAGTCAAAGAAGGAGCGCAAGATGAAGCGGAGATCAAGGGATCTCAGCCCACTTCGAGTCCATTTTGGGTTTTTGGGAATATATAAGGGGAAAGGGATGTTGGCCCGTTGGTTTACCCACAGTTAGGCCCACTTTTGTAATGTATAAATAGATACTTAGGCAATGTAAGCATGTTTGATGGCTTAATGCTAGTAGTTAGATCTGTGTGATCGAATGTGGATTGTAAATTCTCTATGCATGATTGTAAGAGGCTTGCAAAGCTAAGTGCAAGTTGTTGTGAGAGGTTGTAGAAGGCTTTGTGCTGAAGTGTAAGGAAGAAGGATCTAGTGAGCTGAACATATCTTTTGTCCTATGTGAAGAAGCATTTGAGGCTCTGTGTTGTAACTGACGATTGAAGATACTAATAAAGAAGAAGAGTTGGTGGACGTAGCCCCAGGGAGGGGGTGAACCACATAAATATGTGTATTATTCTTTGTGCTTTGACTTGATGTGTTTATCTCTTTCTTTGCTAAGTGCTTTGATATATTTAGATAGATATACTTATGCTTTATTCTTCTTAGATGTGTATGAATGTTAGATCTGATATGTATGAATATTCTTAGTGTCGATCTACTAGATCTGATCTATTTTACTATTTCTAAGTGCTGAAATATCTTAGATCTAAGTGAATGTTGCGATGATCTGTGCTATCTGTGAAGTATAATAAGGGTTGAATATTGATGAATGATCAATGCTAAGTGCTTGTAAGTGATATAATCACATATCTATGTCCCAACTAAGGTTGCAGACACCCGAGTCTTGCAACCACCCCTGCCTCTACCTCGGGTGAGACTTCATCTACTTCACAGGTGTTGTTGAAAGGGTCGGTAGTTACGGTTTTGTTGTTGCACTCTTGAGCATTGAACCCTGGGTTTTCTCCTGTGCCAACAAATGGTTCCATTGTCGAGACCTGAAACTGTGATTGTTGGGAACTAAGGAAGAGGAAGCTTTGTGCAAAGAAATCTCCGTGCGTAGATCTGGTGTCCTAGTGCACAGTGTTCTACTTGACCTGTGAAGCTTTGTGCCAAGAAAGAACGGTTAGACATGAAGAAAAGAGGTCATATCTGCAAGAAAAGAGGTTGATACTGAAGAAAAGAAGCAAGATTTGAATGCTTTGTACTCTAAGAAAGGTAACACTGGAATTTTCTGATT
The DNA here is from genome assembly GCA_009831015.1 of Picea engelmannii. Classification (NCBI taxonomy): domain Eukaryota; kingdom Viridiplantae; phylum Streptophyta; class Pinopsida; order Pinales; family Pinaceae; genus Picea; species Picea engelmannii. Next base: position 18,146 of record ML779432.1, on the reverse strand, counting down.
AAAAGAGGTAAGATCTGTGAGCTCTGTTCTCTGATAAAGGTAAGAAAGTTCTAGATCTGAAAGCTTTGTGCTCTGTAGAAGTAAGATCAATGGAAATTTTTGTTTCTAAAGTATGGATCTAGGTATTTTTGATAGATTATGTCCTAGCTTAAAACCTAGGGAATTAATAGATGAAAGAAAGATTGATATGAATAAATATGATAAGTATAATGATAGATATGTTATACCTATGCATAGAAAGAATGTTTGGGCTAACAAATGGATGCAGGATCCTAAAAATAATTTGTTGCAAATTGGCCCCTATGATCCTGGTGCGAAGTACACAAGAGGTTGGGGATCAGTTACAAGAAAGATAGGATTAACCCTCTGTTACAGTTGCAGAAAATCGGGACATCTACCTAAGGAATGCCCTGGTGGAGGACCTAGTTGTCTTTGTTGCAAAGCTCTAGATCATGAAGTATTGGATTTCCCTAAAATGATTGCTAAGCTTGAAAGAATGAATCTGCATGAATAAAAACCTAATACAACTCTAGAGATAGCATAACCTTAGAAAGAATCAGATAAAGTATTAATTCAGATGAAAGAAACCCTAAATGAACACCGACATGTCAGATTATCAGAGATCTTTAAAGAAAAATAATGGATCGAAGTAAGGATAGGGGACTTCGACATTGATTGTGTTCTAGATGAGGAAACAGAGATAAATATCATGACAGAGAGAATGTGGGAAGCTATATGGAAGTCTGCTATGATCCCTTCACTAGGAGGAAGAGGACTCTTCAGAGGAAAATTGGTAAACCAATATGGAAGCCTCACTCAGATATCTACGAATGCTAATGGAACTTCGACTGAAGAATATTTTGATATTATTAAAGTTATTGGGTACAACACCCTGTTTACTATGTTACTTGGAAAACCTTGGATTGATAGAGATCAAGTCAGACAGAAGGAAGAAGTAGAAGTTTTGGAATAGAAGAAACAAGAATTAAAAGATTTTATAACCAAGAAGATTGTACAGTTGATTAAAGAATAGAAGAACATATCAAAGCTCCTTGACACTAGAGACCCCAATGTCGAAGATGAAAGAATGTTAGAAGGCTCGCAGAAGACCGAAGCACCTGTCCCAGAGAAAGAAGAATTATTACCCCAGAGAGAATCTCAACAACGCACAGTGACTATGCTAAAAGAAGATAGGAATCATAATGGAAAAAGACAGACTGAGTTGAAGATTGTTGGGAAGAAGGCTAGAAAGTTAAGTAAGAAGAGGGTGAAGATTGAAAAGTTACAGGAGATTCTAGATGGAACATCGCAGAAAGAAAAATTGCATAATTTGATCTTCGTCGAGATATCAGAACAACGACCTATGTCACTTCGTTGTGGCGAAGCAATATAGTTGTTGGACTGATATACCCGTTCGACTTCTTCCCTGAATAGACAAAAAAGCATTAAAGGATTTCCACCAGACCGTTGGACAATGCCATAACAGAAAGATCAACATTAATAGAAGCTTCATACCCGTTACAAGCAGACGGTTGTCGAATTTCTTATTTAGCTCGTCGCGCCATGCCCAAATAACACTTTTGCCAACTAAGAATTTGAAGCCCGCAGAACTAGTGATTGTATACAGTGGCCATTGTGATCTGATTGTTCATCCTAGTGCAGTATCTAAGATCATCGTGACCCTGATTATTTTTCCCAAGCATGTATGTCCGACGCGCTCACCGCAGTTGAAGAATCCGTCACAGAAGTCCTCCTTGATTTAATGACTGAGAGAGTCATGTCGAAAAGAGGAATGTCCATCGAAGTCCAAGCATCATCGACAAGAGGAGTAGCAGCTTCTCCATCCACTGCTCGAACCGAACCATCCCTACAGGCCGATGAGAAGTGAACGAATCATAAGGATTATCTTGTGAACGCTAAACTGATTCCGAGAAATTTTCCCACTTACCTACCCCCTCTGCATGGTGAAATCAACCATGACAGTGGACCCTGAGAATTCAAGTATGCTATAGTCGCTGCGTACCTGCCGAAAGGGGTGCGCGCAATTCGTGCCAATCGGGACAAGCTCACAGCGTTGAAGTTTAGCAACTTCAACCTCGGTGACAGAAAATTCTATAGTATGCTCACCCTACACAAGTATCTAATGAAGACAAAGGTAAAGAACTTGAAGATTGTCCCATAGTCTTGGACCCAGAACCTCGCGCAGTCAACATTGTTGAATTTGATGAAGATACCGCAATTTGGTAGGCACCAGGAGGTGAATACGTCCATACAGTTGCTTTTATATTGCTATCATGGAGGCTACTTGTGGTTGAAACGTCGTGTCATAGTGGATCCAACCTTTATCAATCAGATCATAGGACTTAGCATGCAAGGCCTTCACCCACAGAAGTTTTATCCTGGAAAGACCACAAACAGAGCATTAGCAGCGAAGATCAAATAAATCTATGGAGATGTCAAGAAGGGCACCCAATGCTACAGGGTAGCCTCTATTCATAGCGACAAAGTGCGCCTTGCCTTTTAGTTGATCTCAAGCAAGCTAGTTCGCAAGAACCGACCCACCCAAGTGACTAGATTTGTAGTTGATCTCACGGGGAAGTGTGCAGAAGGACTTCAAACAAATTGGGCAAAGTACTTGGTGAATCAGCTCAAAATGGATTGCAGGGAAGTGCAAGACCAAGGGTATGAGTTCCTTTTCAGTTGGCCTCTCAAAATGATGGCCTTCATAGCATAGGAGATGTCGAAGGGTGCCACTTTCCTAGAGACTGATCCATTTGAACCTTTGGTTGCGAGGTTCAGTACCCTATGGTAATCGACCAATATGAGAGAGAAATGGAAGTCGAATGTCATCTTCCACATACACTACAACTAGCTGAATATTGCCATCCATTCTATGCCTCGCATTACCCCAAACATGCTCCATAGATTCATACCCTTAATGAAGTTCAACACGGATCACCACTTCATTTATATAGCAGCGCGACATGATGAACACAAGCAACAGTTGCAGTCTTATTACAAGCTGACCGAGGAAGACATCAAAGAGATCACCAAGGATTGGTTAGCAGACCTTCTCATTCTAGCGAACCCCGCAGAGCTGTCTGATATTGATAGCCCAGAGACAGTACAAGATACACCAGGACCAAGCAAAACAAAGAATCCTGAATAGGTTCACGAAGTAGACAATGCATTTGTAAGGACTACCTCTATCACACTAGATGAAGGAGGTGATGGCGAAGAGATAGAAGGCACATAAAGTGAACAACAGAAAGGTGAAGTACCACCACCTAGGGACGAAGAAGACTCGTCGAAGAAAAGGAAGGTCTCACCTCTGAAATATTCCTCTCGAAAAAAACCTAGAACCCATGTAACCAAGATGCGAACTACCCTCATGTTGGATGACTTTGATTTCATTGTTGCAACAATAAATGATGCTTCAAAGGAGATAGTAGAGAAGCAAGAGGTGAAGCAGGAGGAGATGTATAACTGTATAGATATTTAACTCCAAGGAGTGTAGCAGGCACTCCAGTCTAGCTGCGTAGTCCCCACTACGCCTCTGACAACAGGGACAGTAGAACCAGGAGATGAGCCAGCTCAACTTCACCGGATTGCTGATATGGTCAAAGCTCACCTTCGACAAGCTCAAGAAGACACAACACAAGCCACCCATGCTTTGACACAAATATAGGGAGTACTTGTCAAGCAGCGTAGTGCTATCGAACGAGAAAAACATGGTCTTCAAGTACAGTGGGACAAAGAGAAAGGAGAGCTATAGAAAAGAAAGGAACAGTTGCTCATAGAGCATCTTGAAGTCAAGGAACTATTCAATATAGCACTACACTCTATGACTGTTATCGAAGTACAGGCTAAAGAGAGAGTTCCATAGCAGGTAGCACAACTTGAAGAAGTTATACAGAAGCTTCAACAATGCATTTCCGATCTAGAACTCTACGCTATGCTCGAGACCCCTTAGGAGATAAGAGACCAGCAAGAAGAAACTGCTCATAGTGAAGTCGATCGATTGAAAGCTCTTTCCTTGGAGTGCAAGCATCTCAGCAACCAGAGAACCCAAAATTATGAGAACCTTACAAAGAATCTGTAGTTACAGGCACTGGAGTCATAGCTTCAGGAAGCAAAGCAACATGTAGATACATTACAGGCACAGTTGAAGGCCTTATCTGTAGTGGATAGAATGAAATGATCTCATGAACAACGCACAACTCAATACCAGATAAATATGATCCAAAGCAAAGTGATGGAAGTCACTCAGTGAATCCAACTGGTGCAAGACAAGGCATTCATGTTATTTTCCAAGATTGAAAACCAGGGAGCAGATCTTGAGCAAGTCATCATCACTGCAGAACAATGCCTGGAAGGACCAGTAAACGACATAGTGATCCTGGAATTCACCCAGCATGAGGCCAGAGTGAAGCAGCAGGTCGAAGTAGATCAAGCCAAGCTTGAGGCTTTTGAAGTAGAATTGTGCAGACCAGAGTGACTCGGGACAAGTCACAGGTGATTTTTGGGGGCTTGTTGGCCCTTGACCAAGTTTTGGGATAACCTTGGTCATTTTGACCTATTTTGGGACTTACACAGCTAGTCGAAGAAGGAGCACAAGATGAAGCGGAGATCAAGGGATCTTGAGCCACTTCAAGTCCATTTTGGGTTTTTGGGAATATATAATGGGAAAGGGATGTCGGCCCGGGGGTTTACCCATGCTTAGGCCCACTTTTGTAATGTATAAATAGATACATAGGCAATGTGAGAATGGTTGATGGCTTAGTGATAGTAGTTAGATATGTGTGATCAGATGTGGATTGTAAATTCTATGTGCATGATTGCAATAGGCTTGCAGAGCTAAGTGCAAGTTGTTGTAAGAGGTTGTAGAAGGCTTTGTGCTGAAGTGTAAGGAAGAAGTATCTAGCGAGTTGCACAGATCTTTTGTCCTATGCGAAGAAAGGTTCGAGCTTTGTGTTGTAAATGATGATTGAAGACACTAATAAAGAAAAAGAGTTGGTGGACGTAGCCCCAGGGAGGGGGTGAACCATGTAAATCTGTGTATTATGCTTTGTGCTTTGACTTGATGTGTTTATCTCATTCCTTGTTAAGTGCTTTGATATATTTAGATAGATCTACTTATGCTTTTTGCTTCTTAGATGTGTATGAATGTTATATTTGATATGTATGAATATTCTTAGTGCCTATCTATTGGATCTGATCTATTTTATTGTTGTTAAGTGCTGAAATATCTTAGATCTAAGTGAATGTTGCGATGCTCTGTGATATCTGTGAAGTATAATAAGGGTTGAATATTGATGAATGATCGATGCTAAGTGCACTGTAAGTGATATAATCACAAATCTGTGTCCCAGCTAAGGTTGCAGACACCTGAGTCTTGCAACCACCCCTACCTCTACCTCAGGTGTGACTTCATCTGCTTCGTAGTTGTTGCCGAAAGGTCCAGTAGTTAGGGTTTTTTTGGTGCTCTCTTGAGCATTGAACCCTTGGTCTACCTCTATGCCAATAGATAGCATGATTTTGGTCCAACCAATCCATCCTAATTAGATAATCATAGGAACCTAAAGGCAAGATGTTCAAATCTTCCCTGGTGTTCAGTCCATTCATGTCCATAAGAAAAGAATTAACCATTTCATTAACTTTTCTTTTGGCTTCGGTAGCCAGCTGTACCAACCAATATTTTCCATGTTTGATTCTTCGAAAATTCAAACTTTCCACCATCTTAAGATCTATATAACTATGGCTATCTCCTGAATCAATTAAAATAAAAATGGTTTGGTTGTTGATCATACCTTCCACTTCAATCATATGTGGCTAATACTATTGTTGTTTGTTGTCCAGGGCCTCATAGATCCTCGATACATTTCTACCCATGTCCTCCACTATTTCAGCTTGTTGTACATTATGAACAGTCCTCACTTTTTCACCTCTGTGAGGACAATATCTAAACATATGATCTTCTTTACAACCCTTACATTGAATAGGTGGTTTTTTTTAGCCTTTGACCCCCTATCTCCATCACTCTGGGGTTTCTAGAAGTTGGTTGTCCCTAAGTATTATTTCTAAAGAATGGTGGCTTAGTCCCCTTCTTCCTTTGAGCCATCTTGAATTTATTCTTGTTTTCCCAAGATTTTTGGAAAGTTGGCTTTGGTTTTTGTTGATCATATAAGCATTTAGCTCGCCTTATGGTATCCTACAATGTTTTGGGATCACATATTGTATTTTGTCACTTATGAATGATGGAAATCCACTCAAATACCTCTGAATCTTAACTATCTCATCCTTGATGAAAGAAGCATACTTCATCGGATCTAAAAACCTTCTTTCATATTCATCTATGGTCATACTCCCAATCTTGAGTTCAAATAAATCTTTCATTTTATTATCATATTATCTCTTAGTCAAGTATTTATTTTCAAAATACTTCTTGAATTCCCTCCAAGTAACATTTTTCTCTTTAATGTGATGCACCTACATAAGTTGATCCCACCACATGGATGTCTTTCCCTTGAGTTGATAGATGGAAATTATTCCTTCTACATGAGAAGAATAATTATGCAATTGAAAATACTTTTTCATGCCCAACAACAATGTCTCTGCATCTTCATCCTTCTTGTGCTCACCATCAAATGTAGGAGGTTTTATTTTGGTCATTTCTCCTCATACCTCATCCACCCTAGACCTCTCATGCTTCTTGATAGGGTATGGACTTGATTTGTTGTTTTCTCTCTTATTGGAATGCCTTGGGGAGTGACGGTAATGTCTGTTAACACTTCTTGTTCTTCTTTTCTCATTAGGAGACCTATAACTTCCTTATTTTCTTGAGCCACTCTCCTTATTCAATTTATTTTCTATTCGGTTCAAGATCTCCATTAACTTCATGTTGAATTCCTCCTGCTTCTTCTTGGATATCATAAACCTTTTATTATCAACTTCATGTCTTAGGACATGCTTCTAAAAAAATTTAATGGTCTCTACCATATTCATGTTTTCATCCCTTCCTTCTCCATGTCCATTGGAGTTTGTTCCTTCAATACCCATATGGACATCCATCCCTCTGATCTCATATTCTTGGTTGTAAGCCCCCTGTGCATCTTCCATTCCTATGCACTCTTTTTTGATCCTGATCTGATCTAGTTGTTGTTAACTATGCAAAATGTGCAACCAACAAAACATTGTCAGGCTAAATGTTTCAACAATTTCATGAAAATATGAACCATTCTAGTTCAATAATGCATCAAAAATTATTTCTTCTGATTTACTAAAAATTGAATGCCCAGATCAATTTTTTGGGTGAATAATTATATTATATTTTCCAATACCTTTCCAATGCCTTCTTCCATGCTCAATTCTAAGCCTTGAGCAGAGAGTTATGGTTATTTGAAAATTGTCCATTAATTTTTTTTTTGTTCACTCTTCAACTTGGTGCAATTATGCACTGTAATTATGCATTTTTGCACCTACTCCATTGAAGTTTTAGTAGAATATCAATTGGTTATCTTCATATACATATTTTGGATAGTCTTTCCAAGTTTCACCTCTTTCTAGGTTCCAGGATGCTAGCTACAACTTGTTGAAGTTCTAGGCTAATTCGTGTTTTTGATTTGGAATTCTACAGTTACCTTCTTTTCCATCTTCAACATTTTTAGCATTCCCAGAATTTTAATTCATCTCTAGGAATATTTTCTATGGTTCAATATCTTTCCATAGATTGCTCATCTACCTCAATCTGATTCCAGAGCAGAAAGTTATGGCCCTTCGAAGTTAGTTGGGTCTTAAAATCGACCCTCCACAGTTTGTCATGTAACTTTCTTATAAAAGCTTTGTTTGATGAATGGTTTACACCATTAGAAATATCTCTCCGAGTTATTTCATTTGAGCTGCAGAGATAAAGTGTGCTCTATTATACTCTGTTCTTGGGAGTTTTGAGTAGCTAAAAATGTTGTTTAGGGCCTAAAAATTGCACTGCAAAAAGATGACATTCAAACAGTATAAAATGTCACATAAATTCATTGGTTTTTTGTTGTTGCAGATCATCCAAATGACTTTGACCACACAAATTTGAACCTGTACACCCATATTTAGCATGCGCAACAACACCATAAGGTAGTGCACGCTCCACACACCTATAACCAATGCGGATCACTTCTCAGTCACACTAATAACTGGTGTGCACTACTTTTGTGTCGCGCACCAATATCCACCACGCACAAATTTGGTTCATGCACTAATACCTGGTACGCACAATTTTTTTTCCACACCATAATATTCCGCACGCATTTTACTCTACGTGTTGCACCATGCCAAAGTTTAGTATGCCCCCACAGTGCACCAGTACTATGCGCGTATCATTAACTAAATTGTTGCACGACAACATATACCCACATTGTGTGTGCACCAACAAAATTCCTCTGCGCTCTATCAATACTGCACATACCACACACGCCATTATTATTAAATTGCACACTATGCATGCCAGTATTACACATGTTCCACTCAATGCGCACTATTCAATGCTAAATTTAGTGCACACACCCGTGCGCCAAAATTTTCCGTGCATTACCAGTCTGCATCGTGCAGCGCCAAAATTAAATGCGCACACCGGCGCGCCAATATTTTTCTCCCATTACCACTCTACATCGCGCAACGCCAAAATTAAGTGCGCACGCCCATGCGCCAATATTTTTTGTGCATTACCACTCTGCACTACGCAGTGCCAAATTTTAAGTGCGCACACCCACACACCAATATTTTCTGTGCAATGTTACTCTACACCGCGCATGCACCCGCACGCCAATATTTCTCCGTGCAATTCCACCTTGCACTGCGAAACACCAAATTTTAGCGTGCACACTCGCATGCCAATATTTTTTGGCATAACTCCACTTTGCATCGCGTAGCACCAAATTTTAGTGCACTCACCTACAGGCCAATATTTTTCCACATATCACAATATTTTCACTGCACATCATGCATTTTTTGTGCGCCCACCTGCACAAATTCATTTTTATGAGCATCAATTCCTCGTGAATTCCACTACAGAAATTGGGGCTTTTGCCTAATTTTTTCCCAATTTTAACCATAAACATTCTACAACTATGAAATTTGTTCAATTTCACCCTAACAACACCAATTCAACATCTACAAGAACAAATCCTTATTGGTTGACATTTCTGGAATGAATGTTTCCCAAACTCAATTCAGAATTGGAGAATTTTAAATCAACTAATCTTGCTCCATCTGTCATGGCTTCCCTGTAACTTCAATTTCGACCAATTCTAGGTATGATTTTTTTTCCAATCAGATAATGTCTCTAAAATCTCAAGGCATATACAATTGCTAATAACTCCAAGTCATTTTTTGCGTAGTTCTCTTCATGCTTTCTCAATTTTCTTGAAATGTCACTCGACCATATTGCATCAAAAATCTGCCTAATCCTTCCTTGGATGTGTCTGTGGATACCAAGAATTCCTTGTCCATGTCGGGGACCTTTAGTATTGGATTTGTCATCAACAACACCATGATCCTTTGAAACGATTATGTGCATTTCTCTATCCAAACAAACTTCTTGTTTTTCTTTTTCAATTCTATGATCAGATTTGCTATATTCGAAAAACCTTCAACGAATCGTTGGTAATATCTTGTAAAAACAATAAATCTACATACTTCTTATACATTTGTTGTTGTTGGCCAATCCATAATAGCCTTGAATTTTACTAGATCCACAACAATACCTTCACCAAATATGATATGTCCCAAGTAATGAATATTCGATTAGTAAAAAGAACATTTTGATAGCTTCTTGTACAATTTGTTTTCTCGTAGACACTGTAGGACCAATATTAAATGTTCGTCATTCTCTTCTTTCATCCGAGAATAAATATGTATGTCATCAATAAATTGTAGCATACCCATCCTTAGACTACTAGGCTATGCCATACAAAAACTCTTGTGGAACTGAATATATATAAAACTTTAATTAGACAAATATATTCTACAAATACAAAATTTCATGCATAAATAACAATACAAATATACATGTAGCCTACAAACACAAAACCCATAAACATAAACACATGTATAAATACACAGCATGGAAATTAATACACAATTGATACTTATCTTTTATATAAGACCACCAACTACATGCAGACATTCCATGATCCTCCCAGCCTTAGATGATGTTGCTCAAAAATCTCAGTAGTGGGTCACCCTTGAGCTGGGACTAAAATCCACCAGGGTAAAGGGGATTTCTAGCCAGGATGAGGAAACATAGAAAACATGAAGGATTTCATCCCAGGAGCCAAATAAAACTACCATCCTACAGTCTATCATTACCCACATGCCTATCCCACCCCAAGAAGTGTGCCCCTTCTTTGTTCAACAGTCTCTTGATTTCCCCACTTCCCTTCCAGGGCTTCAGCAATAGGTCAGACAGGACGTCTCAGAGCCCTGTAGATGTATTTTAGCATCTTCGATAAATCAATTCCCAACAATTCTCTCACCTAGAGAGAAAATTCTCATGGGCCTGACAACCCACCTCTTCAGTGTCCCACGGGCCTGACAACCTGCTTCTTCAGTCTAGATCCCAAGCTAACCAGGTACAGATATAGGTATGGGTATGGTATTGATACAAGTACAGTGATAGTAAAAGAAAGGTACCAAGGAAAACTCAATGACTGAAAGAATGATCATGGAATGAATGAATGAATGATTGGGAAATGAACTAAGTCCAATCTATATGTATGCATGTTCCCATCTTGACACTTGTCATGTTGAGAGATGCTTTGGTCCACTTGTCCCCATCCTTAGAAATTAGGATAAAATAATTATCCATGCTTTATATTTTAAAGAATATTAATATAATATTCCTTTTTGGCTTAATCTCCCTAGCTTAGCCCTTTTCCTTAACTTTTATCCCCCCCTTTTCCTAACTAGTGGATTTTAGTCCCCCATACTCTTTTATCGTGGTTGGTCTACGTGCAACGATGTACTATATTAATGATAATAAATATACAAAAATAGGCGCATTGTCCTTTAACATCTAGGCTCTCTGACCTAATTCAACACATAAGCCTCCTAGCTTATAATAACTGGCTCACCAGCGTATAAAAAACAACATATACACAAAGGCTCTCTGGCCTCAAAATTGCACGCACTTAAGTTTGTTGCGTGCGGTATCCTGGAATGTTCACACTTCATCATTTTAGTGCGCAGTACATGTGCGCACTATGCCATGGAAGGTGCATACAAAAATGATATCAAACAACTCACCAACTTAAGTACATTTGCATTTACATTTACAATTGGGGTTCAGCCTAGGGGTATTACATGGCAACTCGTTTCTTTAGTTCGGTGCTTAAATCAACCAATTACAAGTAATGGTGAAGACAACAACAACATTCAACTAAGGCATAGGTGATGGGAGAAAAAAAATTCAAGGCAAGGAAGATTTGTTGCTCATAACAGAAAGGTACGACACTCACTCAAGTAGGTACAGATGAGTTGTGCATCCCACAAGGGATACTATTTACTGTTGATAATAGGAAAGGTATGGGTGTCTCAAGAGTCTATGTATGATCAAGAGGTAAGGTTGATGGGTTGAATGACTAAGTGTATAAATAGCTCCGTGACCCCCCAAAAAAAAACAAAAAAATGGACTAATTTCCCCCACACTTATTTCCATGTGCTCTTGATCACACATGGCTCTCAAGGAGCTCATTTCTCATCACTTTAAATTCATTCTCTTTCCCATAAGAACTCAGGATAAAATAATTATCTGCACCATAGTCTTTAGGAATAATATTATAATATTCCCTTGGAGATAATCCCTCTAGATTAGCCCCTTTCCTAGGCTCTTAGCCCCTCCCTTTTCCCTTCTTAGTGGATTTTAGTCCCCCATACTCTTTTATCATGGTTGGTATACACACAACTATGTATTATATTAATGATATGAGTGTTTACATATACACAATTAGGCTCACTCGCTTTTAGAATCTAGGCTCTTTGGCCTAATAATCACATAAGCCTTATGGCTTATAATCACCTGTCTCACTAGCCTATAAAACATATTTACAATTTTAATTGGGGCTCAGTCTTGGGTTATTACATAAATACTTGAACAAACTTGTCCAAGTATTTTTGGAACACCCAATTCATCAAACTCAAAAATACCCCCAGGGCATTTGTGAAACCGAACAGTAAAACTATAAAATCATAGTGTTTGAATCTCATCTTAAATGTGGTCTTAGGGATATCTTCTTCCTTAATCTGTAATTGATGATATCTCGATCTCAAATCAATCTTCGAAAACATCGTCTCTCCCTTCACATGGTCAAAAAAATCATCTATTCTTACCAACATATATTACTTCTTGATGGTTGCTTTGTTCAATTGATGATAGTGAATACAAAGTCTCCATGATCCATCCTTCTTTCTCACAAAAATAACTAGTGCACCCCACAACGATACGTTGGGACGTATAATTTCCAAGTCCAACAATTCATTCAATTGCATTCTCAACTACTATAATTCAGTCATTGACATATGATATGGTGTTCTCTCTATCAGTTTAGTTCCAGGCTTCAAGTCTATTGTAAACTCCAACTCTTTTTCATGTGGTACTCCTGGTAGCTCTTCTATAAACATGTCGACAAACTCTTGTACTACATGTAGGTTTTCTAATCCTTTTGCCTCACCCTTTTTGTTTAGCGCTAAGATTGCATACAGTTTGCATCCCTTGCGCATACTCTTTTGTAGTTGTAGGGAAGAAATAAATCTCAAGGACACTTCCTGGTCTCTTCCTACAATTACTCTACTTCACCCCAAATCATATGTCAAAATTAATGATTTGATCTTACATTTAAGTATCACATCGTGCGATTATATCCAGTCCATACCAATCACTATGTCATAAGATCCTAAGATCGTGACATAGAGATCTACCTTCATTACAAAGTCTCCCAATTTAATGCTACATTCCGTGACTTTTCCTCCAACTTTTTATTTAACACCCGATGCCATTTCTATGTATTTGATCTCATCCTACTCAACTTCCTTTACCTTAATTTGCTTTAGCATTTCACTAGATATAAATCTCTTTGTAGTGCCTAGATCTATCAAATGCTAAAATTTTGGTCGGGGATTGTACCCGACGTCTTGAGCATATTGGACTGGTGCTCGGCCCAATGGTTGTTCACTATTGAATGTATCCTTTTGGCCTTTCCCAAATCTCCAACTGTAGTGGGTCATGATGATCCACCTTCTCTAGCCTTCTCAATCATACAATCTCACTGGCAATGTGGCTCTCCACATTTCCAGCACCCATTCTTCGGTCTAGTACTCCTAGTCCCCAAAGTAGAAGTTGATGACCTAGTAGTATGTAATCTTGGTCTATTATTCTAAACATGCCTAAAATGTTTCTACTGTTGCAAATGATGTTCTTGTTGTTGTTATGGTCCTCTGTAAGAAGTCCTTTGTTGAGGAGTATGTTGTCGTGATGTTGTGAACACATGTCCTTTGGGCATATCTCGATGCCCTAAAGTCTATTTGGTTAGTTTTTGATGCTACTGCACTCCTAAGGTTGTATGTTTAGTCAGTCTAGAAGGAGTCATGCCTTGACCCCTGCCATTAAGCTATTTCTCAAATATGAGGGTCTTCTAAACTGCATCGTGCAATGTCTGAGGAAATAGGATCATCACCTTCACACAAATGTTGAAGTTAAGGCCGAACAAAAGTTTGTTGACCTTTAACCTCTCTGTGTTTAGCTGTGGAGCATACCTAAGTACCTCCATGAATATGGCCTCATACTTTGGCACCATATGACCACCCTATCGTAAGGCATTGAACTCATTAAGCTATATCTCAATGAATTTATCAGACAAATACCTCTCCTAGAACTGTTCCTTGAACAACTCCCATGAAACATCTCCAACAAGCATGTTTAGTTAAGGTAGGAGTGACTTCCACCAAAGTAGAGCACTCTCTTCTAGTTGGAAGACCTCCATGTGAACCTTCATGTTGGAGGTGTAATCACGAAGTGTGAAGAAAATCGCCATGTTCTCCAATCATGCCTCAGTGACTAAGCCATCCGAGGCACCCCAAAACTCCGGAAACTTCACCTTCTCAAGTTTTATATGTATACTACTACTACTAACTGGAGCGCATTATGAACCCTCATTGGGCATATATGTTCTACCCTCATCTCAATCTGGGTGGTTGATCAATGCCTTTGACATCCTTTGGAAGGATCTCATCATACCTACCACATATCCCATAACAACCTTCTCCTTCTCAGTGGTTTGGTATTCTCCCTGGTGGTTAAACCCCTCTGGCGTGGATACTATCAGAGGTGTCACACCTCTTCCTCCAATAACACATCATCTACATCCCCTTCATCCTCTAACCATGATTACCTGCATGGACAATTTCAAAATTAATTAGCAATATATTTTTAATCATTTATTTAACACAGTGGAAGGCATAACGATCCAATGTCACAGGGTTGAACCCACTATTATACCATATGTAATGACCCTTTTGTTACGACTTCAATATAAGTGAATACAATAGTGGTAAAAACACATTATCAAACATCATTAAAAAAGTACTACACAATATTAACATACTTCAATAATACACATTATATTATCATATTCATCACAATATAGAAAGAATCAATTCATCGTCACTACAACCAATAGAATAATTTCATTGCTTAGTAATAACAAGATGTCTACCCACCCAACATACCTACAAGGTTACGACCTCCAAGACACATAATCGATGCTCAAGTCCAAGATTCATCTGATTGATTTTGACCATTTATGGTCTCTAGACTGGCGATTGTTCTGAGTAACAAGGAGATATCCAATTCCCTTAACCATAGTACTATTCTAGATTTTGAGACTAAATCAACAACCATACTTATCATAAATTTAAAGTGCAATAATAGTTCACTACAAATAAACAATTATCAACAATTCTCGCGTATAGTGAGCAAGAACAAAATAACTTTATTAGGAAGCAGAATAAGAATTTTTCCACTAAACACTAATGTCACAAATCACTCATTAAATACTCTAGCCATAATGTACTAGTTTTTACATAAAAATATACATAATAATCTCATCGGAAAATAATCAATTCGTTTCAATTTGACTTATAAATTAATTCAATTCATACCTCTAACTATAGTGGCTAACAACAATTTATTCATTGTAAAGGTTGAGTCATAGTCCATAGTATAATAGTGATTATAATAAACTTACCAATCATGATCACTACCATATCTGATTTGGATGACACAATTACATGTGTTTCTTATATCCAAAGTAAGTTATCCTATATCCACTGCGTAATTGTTGTATGACACTAAAATAGGCAATCAATTTATCAATAATCACCAAACTTATTCCTAGGTTTCCAAGACATTTACATCCCATTTAATCACCATTTAATCAGCATTCTTCATTGTGACCTTAAGTTATAATTCAAGTTCTTATCAAGTAAGAATATAACATTAACGCTTATCCATAGTAGATGATATTATAAGTTTTAATTGTTACTTAACTCTACCAACGTATTCCTAAGAACATCACCCTTATCCTTTGATAAGTAATACCATATTCTCATTACCCCGGAATTTTATGCTCTAACACTAATAATATAAAACATTATTAGTTTTATATAGTAGAATGATTAATAGTGTCAATATGATTAAATCCTAAACATTTCAAACCATTCATAACTCAAGTAAATTATTGCTCATATTAACAATTTATTCCATCCCAAGAACTAGAGTGGATTATAAGAGTTACCACACTCTTATTTATCGTTATACTACATATCATTTAAATTCTTAAATTATAATTTGGTACACATGTAAGTTTACAAAACTATACAAATTTCAAATCTTTTACAAGAGAAAATGCAATCAAAATCTAGATCCCAATAAACGCCAATGACCAAATCATTCTAATAATAATTATGTGTAACTAATACACTGTGTTCATGATTGCATCACAATTATAATAAAAATTAATTACTACATACACTATGATCTTAAATGGAAGACTTGCGACTAAAACATGATGATAATAACAAAGATAAAATTGAAATTCAAGATTCGATTTGCATAATCAATCATTGACGATCATTATGAAGTTCAATATTCAGACTACCAATTTTTAGGATATCAACGACCAACAAATTTCTTAGATTTTTTTTCTTTTTAAAAACCACTAAAGTGTTGAAGACCAAGCAAGTTTAGTTCCAAAACTCTGACTAAACATGCAGTAATTGTTAAGGGATTTAACTCAGGTCTACAATTTAGTCTTAGAGTGACTCTAATAATTAAAATTTGAATGAAAAAGTTGTTTGAGAGCGGATACATGATTTCTAAAAATCTGACTTGCAATTTAATGATAGTGCTCACACTACTTCATAATTTCAAGGTTGTAGTTGAATTGCAAATGCAAATCCAAATTCTTATTATAGATATAATCCAACTATTAACAACGACCATCCTGAATTCCATAAGGATCCATAATAAATAGAACAATGACTATAATAGTTCTGTATAACATGCGAACTTGTTATGCAACTTTCACAACGAAAATATGAATCAAAGACAAAAATGTACAGTGGCCAATTTGAAATGTTGCGCTTCAAAAATCATTTTCGTAGCAACTCAATCAAAATACCAACTCTGGTCTTACAATAAAATTGTTACGATTTCAATCCTGCTATAGAGAACATCGACATTGACGCTATTTTTTTATAATTCAATTCTATTATTGGTAACAATTTTGCAACAACTAAACACATTCAACTTTTGGATTCTCAATAGATTTTAAAACACCACAAACGAATTTCTAAACTCAGGAAGTAAATCATTTAATATAACAGACTCTAAAATTGATTGGCAATTATTTAAGGAAGTCAATTTATGGGTTGCATTTCAAATAGCAATGATATTGTAAATTTTGTTAATCTAATCAAATAATTCATTTGGAAACAAACAGAAAAATTGAAGTCTCGGTTTAAGGTTTTAAATAATTTACAAAGAACATAGGTATTTCTACCTCTGTTCATCTCCAATTAAGAAACAACATTCAATTTCTGTGTATTTAACAATACAATTGCGCCACCATAGAAGAGATCTGATGCATTAGGATTCACCATTTAAGAGTATTGACTACAATTCAATTTTCGAATTTAAATTTTGCAACGAAGAGGGGAGAAAAATGAAACTCTGAATATAAAATGAAATGACTGCGAAAAAAGAAATGTTTAAAATTTCTTTAGGTTGAAAGTAAAAGACAGTGATCAATCGAAAACTTTCACCACCAATATTACACATATTTCCTTCAACACACTTGCCAATTTGATTATAAAAATACAACACGGTTCTACATCGACCTTATTAAAAATTAAAATTACAATTTACTCTTGCTAATATAAAATTCAATAAAATATTGTAACAATGGAGGATGGATAGTTGACGATATCCTTCGAAGACTTGCTCTCCTTCCATTTTTCCACTTGCCAATCACCGAAACTTCACCGATAGATCCCAACCAACATTATGGGTACTCTTCTTCCCCCTTAGCCCCTCGAGCCGCAAAGGGGGCGCACACAAGAAACCAACAAACAATATCTCCAAGGATTTCCTCGCAAGGAATATATTCCACTCTTTCTCAAGTTTGAAATCCCAACTCTCACAAGTAAAACACAGTCAAAACCATTTTAGCAGCATAACCTTACCAAGAAAAAGTGAGATCCCTTTTCTTTCTACATCATTTGTTTTATAGGAATTTTATCACTGACACATGTCCTCATGCACAATTATTTATCTTTTTAGATTAAATTAATTATGGTTATTCACCCACACTCTTGTCACACTCTCTCCAAGTTGCACAAGTAATTTCCATTTTTATTTTATTTAAAAATCCAATTTCCCCCACATTCCCTAACGTGTTCCTATTTTCACTCTTAGTTGTCCCTTTGTTCCCCAAATTCTCATTTAATGAGTGTCTCTTAACTAGATATTAGTTAGAGTTGGATTAGGAGTCTTATTCTAGTTAGACTTAGTGGTATCTTGACTCTAGATACTATTCTATGTGTAC
>ML779431.1:618801-632913 GCA_009831015.1 Picea engelmannii | reverse complement strand
AGCTTCATTGCTGTGGAGGGGTTTCCAGATCTGAGCTCACAGTTGACAGTTGGAGCAGATTCAGTGGTTCTGGCAGTTTGCATGAGGGGCGCACCATTCTGGGGCGCATCTGTTGATTTTGGGCTTGTATATCAACTCAGTTGGAGTTGCTATTGTGTCAGGTTCTTTCATATATTGTGTTTACTGTAACCCTTCTTCTGCTTTCCTCGTATATACATCCATATTCCAAACTGGTTTTCCCCGGGGGGGTTTATCCAGGGTCATGTTGACCAAAAATACCCATGTCTACAAATGCATGATTTAGTTTCTTGGATCTGTTCATATTCAGCAGTAAACGATGTTTAGGTGTGTTATGTTTATTTTGAGATGCATGTACTAATTTCTGGTGACAAAAACGACATGCTAGAGCACCCAAAATCGAGAACATAACCGTAACAAACAAACACAAAACTGTATCTGACTGTGTGACCAACAAACACAAAACTTCACTGTCCTTTACTGCGGATATAAACCAGCACTAATAATAAAGACTTGCCGTCCTTTTACATAGTCACCAATTCTCTGTATATATATTAGCTTGGAATAAGTCAAGCGCTGCCTGTGTATATATATCAGCAGCGATAATACAAGCACTGCCTCTGTATATATATCAGCAACAATAATTAAGTGCTTCCTGTGTGTATGTATCAACTGTAATAAATTTAAGCGCTGCCTACTCACATCCACATGTAAACAGACTCCTCCCTTCACTTTTGCGTTGCATAGCAAAGTGAATGATGAAGAGGGGTCAAGCTCTTTATATAAAGGCATAGGGAGGAAGGGAAGTGTGAGCTCGAATTAGTAAGAGCTTGCATGTCATTTACAACTTGACTTTACAACTCAACTTGAATTAGTAACCTGACTTTTTACTAGACTTTGCATGACAACTTGCCCTTGAGACTTGGTTTTGCATGGCATGACAACTCGACATGCAACATGCAACTTGACATGCAACTCGACATGCAACGTGGCATGCATGCAACTCTGACATGCAACTTGACATGCATGCAACTCGACATTTACAACTTGAGTTAGGCAACTCGAATTAGACATTCAACTCGACTTTCTTTTCATGGTGGATAAGGTTACACGTGCCAATGCACTAGATCAATACATTTACATTATTTGCATAAGGAAGATTGTTTGTTTCTAGCTCATAGGAATTGTACGTTCAACCTAACTTTTGCTAGATGCCTTGACTTTTGCTCATGGCTCACAAGGCTTGAGTAGGCTCACAGAGGTTGTACGTTCCCCCTGACTTTTGCACTATTCTGTCTGTGCTCACAGAGGTTGTACGTCCCCCCTGACTTTTGCACTAGACTATCTATGCTCAGAGAGGTTGTACGTTCCCCCTGACTTTTGCATTAGACTTACATCTTGACTTTTGTCTTAGTCTTACAAGGCTTCTTCCTTTTCCTTGCCTAGACTCACAAGATGATATAGCATCTCGTTCATCCTGACTTTTGGTTTGACTCACAGAGGTTGTACGTTCCCCCTGGCTTTTGTCAAACCTCACAAGACTGGTTGATTCTCCAAATCTCCCTAGCTAGCCTTAGGGTGGCCCACATGGCCTCTCATTGGAGAATGACTGCCGATGTTGCCAAATTTAACAACTCTAATGATAGACATAAAGGCTCAGCATGTGAAAGATAGATATTGAAATTTTGACCCAAGAATAACAATTATGGATAGCCATTTATTCAAAAAAAGGAAAGACACACAAGACTCAACCACATGCTGATATGACTAGGAAGAAATCAGCGACACCTATGCAAACACTGAAGTAGATAACTGGAAGGAAAAATATGCTGCAATGGAAATGAAGATTGCTGACCTAAAAATATAAAAATTCAGCGAGAAGGAAAGACATGAAAAGACAATGCTGAAAGGAAAGACAACTACCGTAAACCCAAAAGTTTTACCTCCAAGCTGCCATGATTAAATCATCATACTCAAAGGACCAATGTAACCATGCAACCAGATGATCAATCCGACGGGAAAGGTTAGCACGGTCAACCTTCCAAGGGGACCAACCATGAAATCTCATATGACCCAAAGTCACCTTGAAGTACTTGTTAGCGACGCCATAATTGAAGGGCGCCAATTGACTAAAGGCTGGTTGGGTCTTATAGCATGGTGTTTCAACAAGCATGAATGCATGAGAGCCGAAACTCTTAGCATCTACCTGCTGAAATACCTCCATCATTTTGAGCTCAACTGGGTCATGGTGAACTCTAATATCCAAGCTTTGATCAATCTTCGGATCCTGAAGAACAATCTTTTGACGCGGAATTGTAGTCAAAGTGTAAGGGACATCATCCTCTAGTTGAACCAAAAGTGGCTCTTCCTGCTGTAATGGTATCTGATCAAGCTGTTCTTGAGCCATTGCTGTGATAGGTAAGGATGAGGCCTCTACTAAGATGGGCACGGATGAAATCCCCTGTTGACCGATCTCTACTTGGTTAACCTGTGTTTCCTCCTCAAACTTTTCATCTTCACTAATGGGAGGAACCAATGAACACTCTTGAGTATTCAAATCTTCCCCTTCATCTTCTTGGAACTCGGTCTATGACTCAATTGGTGCAGCTATTGGCTTTGGATCATCTAAAATTGGGCTATCACCCTCTATTCATCTCTAAGAACTTGATGCGGCGCAAGTTGTGGTTCATCTTCAAGAACAAAAAGTTCTTGAACTTCTGTAACAACTAATGATTGAAGACTATCAAGTGGAGTTACCTTCACTGGTTGCTCTGGGACATGGATCGGAGGGAGTTCACAAGAGGCAAGATGATTTCTTTCTAACTTAACAGCGACAAATTGCGCTTCCTCCAGACTTTGAGGGTCTTCATTCCTGAGAAAACCACCAAAATACCATCAAATGCCTCAGGATAATAAATTAAAGCAACATTTTCATTAGGCCTCACTCTGTAAGGAATTCGATTGTAAAATTTGAAAAAACGAGCGTTAAATTGACAAACAATTTCACTTTCATGCTTTTTAATAATTGAAAAAACTGCGCATAAGAAGAAAATGTCCTCTATGTTTTCCCATCTTTCAGTGAATTTTTTCTGGAAAGAATCCCATCCATCAATGGAAGCATCCGAAAGGGACTTGTACCATGCTCATGCCTCCCACCACATCTTCATGTTCCACATTAAAATCACCCACCACTTGCAAAAATTTAGCGAAGTGATCCTCAACTGATTCCCCCAACCTCCTTGAAAACAAAGGTATGCATTTAAGCCACTTACGTGCAAGCAAGTCATGAGGATAATATGGAAATGCAACAAAACTTAGTGGGTCAAAAGCATAAAATCTCCACCTTACTGGTGGCCTCACAACTGCATCCATATTGCTAGTCTCAGATAAAAGAAAGTACAACTACTACCCTACTACTAGCTCGAGATGAAAATAAAGATGAAGATGTCGAAGATACACTCACCATAGTGCTTGTCGAAAAAGAGCTTACCGAAGAACCCTTACGCTTACCGACTTTGAGAGGAGTTCTTGGTGAAAAAACAGTCTTGTTCCGGGAAAGATGTTAGAGTTCTTTCAAGCTCGGAACTAGACCTTGTGAGGGAATTGAAACCGGATGATCTTCTTGTGTAAGTTCCCCTGTGGAGTCGTCTTTGTATCCCATGGAGTCGTCGGGTGATTTAGAAAAAATAAATCAATTAAAGTAAAAACTCACCGATGTCGTTTACCAAGGCTGGCATTCCCCGACAACGTTGCCAATTTGTTAGCACAAATTACTACCCTCCAATCTGATCTGATAAACCTGTTAACAGCGGTAAAAAACTTGGCTAATTATAGGAGAAATAGCCCCAGATGTCACGGGCTAAACCACTCTCCGTTCGGGCTAGGCCTTGCTAGCCTCTGGGGGGGAGTCCCTGGGCACAATGAAGTGCCCTTGTGGCTGATTTAAGGTCTGAAAACTCAAAAATCAGCGAGCTGTTTTTCTTTGGACAGCGTGTAAAGCTTCAAAACGGTGGAAAAAGTTGATCTAATACACTTGGAGGGAATCTGCAGAGTTAGCAAAATGATAATAGAATGGAAAAAGCAAAGGAAACTACTCAAAGGATTGATACCATCACAGTAAATAGTTCAGAAATGACATATCAGATTTGCAAATTCAACACAATACTGTCAAGAAGAGAGGTTCGAACAATAAACACAAGCTTCTTTATTGATCCAGCTTTACAAGAGGGTTGGTTGTGCCACAATTGACAAACTCACAATCGATATAATGACTACTTTGCTCATTGACATAGCACTAGAGAGAGAGAGAGAGAGTATGCTGCTCCTGCTAAGAACAGACGAAATAACCAATGGCAAGCCTCCAATATATAGCTGGTGAGGGCGCACATCCCAAGAGGAGAAAAATGACGATGAGAGGCTAAGAATAGGTACTAGGTGCATGTGGAAAGCATGTGACAAAGGAAAAAGCAGAGTATGAGTTTTGAATGGGTGCATAGGTGCATGAGAGGGCTAAGAATAAATGCAAGTTTAAGAGACTGAGACATGCTGAGAGTTAACTGAAGCATGCGTCCACATGTGTGAGAGTGAGAAAAGCGCCCAAGTCTAAAGGGGTAGGCAAAGGCTATATTTAACTGCCAACACATGAGTGAGGTTCAGCTAATTTGATCATGGGGTTGGCTATTACGGCTAAACTCATGCGACCCCTTCTCCATCATTAATTAATTATCATATGCTCGAATTTTTAGGAATATGCGCCCTAGCTTAGGTGGATGCCACATCATTGCCACATGTCGACCTCTGAGGATGCCACTTGGCACTGCATGGATGATCACTGGACCTGCTAAATATAACAACTGCTAAAAATATCCAGCCCATCCCAAAATTTTGGAACTTGTCGAAACTGACCCAAACTTTCCACAAATGCTTGGTATCACTGCACCATCATGTGTCTACTGCTAAAAATAGACACTGCTAAAAACCGAAAGTCCTCGTATGTCCATGATATTATACTCATTGAATTCGATTTTTCGTAAGGAATTCGAATCCGAAATTATAATCGACATGTGGGCCTTGGTGCTCAACCTACTAAAAATAGAAAGTCGTCCCAATGCCCTTGACTTTATACTCATTGATCTCGTCTACTCGCAAGGGATCTGAATATGTGATCAGAACTGACATGCGAGCCCTGATGCTCAACCTGCTAAAAATAACAATCTGGGCAACATCTTCTTGGAAAAGGTCCAAAAAATTCTGGATGTCTTAAGGATCAATATTGCGCTCTCAAAATCTGAATCTAGTGCTTAGAGCAAAACCTGCTAAAAATAGAAATTTTCTGCATGTCGCCTGGAAAAGTGTCATCAAAGCCTAGAATCCTACAAGGACTCATACTATATGCTCAGAATTGCCTCAAATTGCCAAGAGACCCACTCAAACTATGTCTCCTAAATTTTAGCAACACTTGTATCGCTCTCAAAATGCATGGAAACTAAATCATCTCTGACTCCGAACCAAGCGACCATATACTGATCATGTACCTGCCTCATGTCCGAACCAACCTCCTGCTCAACATAAGTACTGAACTTTGGAAAAATCTTAGTGTGCTAACCCTAATGTTGCATGGTGGCTCTTAACCCTCAAGATTTTCAAGGGTGAAAATCTAGGGGTTAATAGGACCAAACCGACCGGTTTATGACGGAACCGGTCGACTGGTTCGATTTATTGTCCGGTTCGAATTGGTCGACCATCAAACCGGTCAAACTGGCTGGTTCTGGTTCCAGTTTGACCGGTTTTTAAAACTATGCATTGAGAAAAAAGGAGAAAGTTGCTAGGCCTCTTAAGGTATCCTCTTCATCTGCTAAGCTCCTCCCCATGATGCAAAGGATCCTCCTCCAAAGGTGCCAAGTGTCCATCAAAACATGGTCATCACCACAAAAAACCTAGCCCTAGGGTGACGTCAAGCCCTCCAAGATGCTGTTTTGACCTTTCAAGGCCAAACGTTGGGATAAGATGGGCTAGGTCTCATCATCCAAAGTCACTTCTCTTGCCTCCAAAGGTAACGTTCAAGTTCTATCTGCTCCCAATCTTTGGGTCATGGCATGGAACTTGTGGGCTTCCTGCCCCAATGAAGGCCCAAGCTGGGCTTGTCCCTTCAAAACGTCCATCAACAAGGTCCTGCAAAGATAGACAAGTGCGCCTTCCGAGGATCTCAAGTGAAATGTATCATGGCAAGTAAAATCCCATTTAATACAAGAGCTACCTAAACCTGTGCATCAAAACTACCTTATTAAATTAAACAAGTGCTCAAAGACCCTATGCAATTTGCCAAGTTTAGGTATGGGAGGGTTGACAAGGTGACCTATCGGGTGGATCACTCCTTAAGTCAAGGAGTTTTTCCTAGGTGGACTCTCTCTAAGTCATGTGGAGAAGATGAAGTGGATGTGGCTAATACTTTTGGGCATGGGGTTTGTTGTTGTCCTTATACACACTTGCAAATGTGGACTAAGTCTCAATCCACTTAGTGTGTCCTTGGAGGCACAATTCCTAAGTTCAAGCCCACTGTCACCTCAACTTGAACTTCTTCCGTCTAGGCTTACTCCTAGGGAAGCCAAGGGGGGTAGACCCTAGCTACCACGTGAGTTATTAGGTGAAGTCTAAGAGTTAATTTTAATTTGTTGAAGGGTAGGGGGAAACTAGCCTAAATGAGAGGCAAGCAATGCAAATGCAAAATTTCAATGCAAAAGCAAACCTTTCCCTAAGACAACTAAGACTAGTGCCTAAGGTTGGGTAATGGGGCCAATTAAGTTACAACAAGAGATCTAAACAAAGCAAAGAATAACTTTACAAATTAGATTAGATACAAAAGAATTATAATTACACAAATAAAGAATAGTTAGATGATTAAACAATATACAAAAGTACAACTACTTACAAATGAAATGAATTAAGCACTAGTTGGATTTCAGAAAATAGTGAAGCAAAGATGAACTAACTATGAAAGGTTTTTGCGGATAAGGAAAAGGAAATAGTTCAAGATGCATTCACCACCAACATTGCTTGCAAACCAAGCTTGAAGTGCCCCAATGAAAGGTGCGCAACTTCAAGAAGGAAACTAGAAACACAAGTGCACAACTTAAGAGGAACCAAGAGATGAAATTAAAGCCACCAATGGGCACAAGTGCGTAACTCAAGAGATGAAAGATAAAACTTGAAAGAGAAGCCTCCACGGGCACTAGTGCGCAACTTAAGATAAATTACTCAATCACAACAATGCTCAATTAGAATACTTGAATGATAGTGCTTGAAGTAAAGGTTGCATAATATAAAAGAGCATAAACCACTTAAATAAGATTGAAAAGTTAAGGCTAAGGTTATTGTGAATAGATTTTAGATTTGAAATTAGTTAAGTTGCACTCCTAGACTAGTGACTGCCCCAAAACTCCTACTGCTTTGGCCAAAAGGACTGCTGGGTGCTCAAGAAGCAAGGCAAACAAGGCCTTACCCTAGCTCCACAGGTCAATCCGGAAAACTTGGGTGTTCAACAAGGGGGACACTTAGTGCCATGAGATCATCCATGATCTAGCACCCCAAGTCACCTCCACAAGCCTCCTTTTCGGTGGCTAAAGTTGTATCAGTAATGGGTGATCTAATTAGGCTAAGTAAATTGATTCCCCTAGAGCCTAAGATAGATTGATTAAGTAATTAAAAGTTACTTGTGTTAAAGAGTAAATGAATGAAATAACAAGTGCTTAAATAAAATGTACAAGAAAAAGACATGCCTCCAAGGGCTTAATCAAGAAAAAGAGATGCTTCTAACTAGTTAGATATTCACATGAACATGAAAGGAAAAACTAGAAGCATGAAACATAAACCATTGAACTATCTAACAAGCTAAACTAGCCTTATGATATAGCATGGGTGGCAAAGCCAAGCCTCTTTGTTAGTTGTAGGCAAAAGAATGCAAAAAAGAAAATAACTTAACTTGAAAAAGAAACAAGTAAACCTAGCCACACAACCTTGTCTTAAGGACAAGTGGGACAACGAAATAAATGCTTAAAACAGAAAATAAAATCTAAATCCTAGCCTTACGATATAGCATGGGTGGCAAAGCTAAGTCTCTTTGCTAGGTGTAGGCAAAAGAAAATAAAAAATGCAGAAATTTAAATAAACTTGAGAAATGCAAGCCCTAGAGACTCTCTTGGGGCTTGTTTACAATGTGAGAAAATAGAGGAAGAAGAGGATATTCAATACCCTAGCTTAGGAGGTTACTCTTGGACGTTTTAGGGCTCCAAATGGGCTGTAGCACCTCCTTTTTGGTTCAAACCTGCAACAAAATCAGCAAACAAAACTTGCTGGAAAAGTTGCAAAAAGACCAAAATCTTGGGAAAATTTCTGTTAGAACAAACCATAAATTTTCTGTGTAAAAATCAACAAGTATAATATGTTGAAATGTTTTATTCAAGTATGCTAGAATGCCAAAAGAAGTATAGAAAATAACATAAATATTTAGAGGTTTTAAGTGGGTAAAATGGATGATTTCCAGATCTGAAATCTTTACATAAAACCCTTAGGTAACCTGCAAATCTTGTGAGAAAAGCTACCAAAATAGAGAGGATGTGAGTAGATCTAGATGGTAAAACAAAATACTTTGCAATACCCAAATAAACACTTCACTAGATCTATGATAATATTATTACAAATCTATCCAAGCAAAATACTTTGCTTGGAGTTACTACTCTAGATCTATAACTAAAGCACGCACAAGAAAGAAAAATAGAACTAGATCACCTCAATATTTGCAAGATGGCACCAGGAAGACTCTCAACACCATGGATCCTCCAAAGATTTCTTTATTCAATAGAAGCAAGCTTGAACAAATACTTCCGACAAGCTTGAGAGGAAAGAATGGGAACAAGGAGAGAGAGAGAGAGAGAGAGAGAGAGAGAGAGAGAGAGATTTTGGCATAATAACAATAGTTGAGAGTAGATGTGTGAAATGAGGGAGGGGAGGCTTTCTTTTATACTTGGGAGCCAAGAGTGACCCCTCTTGGATGTTTTCCAAGTGTCATTCAATCAAGAGTCATTGAGCATCTCAAGGAGGGCGCACTTTTAGGGTTTTGGTAGTGTTAGGGTTTCGATAGATGAGTGAGGGAGTAAGGGAAACACCTTTTGACATAGTCCAACAACAAATTAAACCATAGGGGGTGTACTTAGGGAGAAAGGGGGTTTCTTCTTTTAATTTTTCACTTTACTTGAATTTCTCACAAAGGGGGGCACAACTTCCTTAGGTAGATGAGTTGTATGAAGTGGTGGCTAGGTGAGGGCGGTGTTTAAGTTAGGAAAAGTGTTTCTCTAACTTGGGAAAGGGTTTTAGCATCATCTCCCACTTTTTCTCTAACCTTTTTGCTTCATTTTACAAAAAATTGACATTTTGACTTTGTCAATTAAGCTATTAAATTGCTGACTCTAGACTGACTTGGATTCCTCATGGACAATGACTTAGCAAAAGTTGTCCAATTGAGATGAAACTTGGTCCAAGGGTGTAGGGGGTCTCAATCCATTTCTTTTGAGTATTCACACCCCTATCAAAAATTCCAAAGACCAATTTTTTACATTTTTACATCAAAAATAATTTAAATTACCATTAATTAGGTAATTTTAAAAAATTTAAAAAAATTCAGACTCGACGGAATTCTGCAAGACTCTAGGAGATGTCTAGCATGGTCATTTACAATATTCCTAGACCTTAGTCACCCATTGGGCTCGATTATTAGAAGGCCTTTCACCACTTTGGAGGATTATTGTGGGAGTGAAAAACTCAAGGGTAATTAAAAAGGTTGGTTAGGCCAAATTAATTACCCGAGGAAAAAAGACACTCGATGAAAGGACTTACCTAATGATAAAGTCCTAGGCAACTAACCTACAATATGATCCATGGAGACCCATTACATTATTATCCCACGCAGGGGAGTGAAAATTCCAGTTACAAAAAGACGTGCTGAGGCCAAAAATGCCTTGTAGAACCAATAAGTCTTCAACTCTGTTGCACCATCAAGTACATAGCTTCATGGCACATGGAATTGACCCCCTAGTCGAAATAGGTGGTCAACAGGGTTCATGACAAACAAGGGGTCTTATTGTCTCATTTATGGGTGCCTTTGTAGAGGGTGTGCTGTACCTTCGTTTTCAATGCATCTTTTTTCCAGGCCCATTCATTTGCCATTAATTAATTAAAGTCCAGAGCAACTAGGTACTCCCAATGGGTAACATAAATCTTGGGGGCTAGTACCACAATGTCACTTGAAGGGAGAGGTACACAAAGTGCCATAGGGGTAAAGTAAAGGTTGTAACACACTCGTGTAGATCCCTCAACAAGTGGGACGTCTGTAAAATATGAAATTGTTTCTTGCAGGTCTTTGCTTTTTTAGGAGAAACATTTCATCGTTCTCAAGAGCTCTTTGGGCGAGCATCTAGAAGGTTGTAGTTTGTCTTTTATCTGTTTCCAACTACATTCCCTCTGGGCCTTCAACCCCTTCTTCCCATGAAATGAGTTACAATCCCTTCTTGGGTTAGTAGACCCCAAAATACCAAAGATAAGGAGATGAAAAGAATGAAGTGTGAAAAATGATAAGTATGATCGGGAATGGCACGATGACTTGTCAAG
This sequence comes from Picea engelmannii, assembly GCA_009831015.1. Classification (NCBI taxonomy): domain Eukaryota; kingdom Viridiplantae; phylum Streptophyta; class Pinopsida; order Pinales; family Pinaceae; genus Picea; species Picea engelmannii. The sequence goes on along the minus strand of ML779431.1, from coordinate 622,236 downwards.
GGGACCTCTCAATAGAAAACCCATTCCCAAGGGTGACCACTTATTAGGGCACAATGTCAAGCACCAAGGTGAAACATGGAAAAGAGCATAATTTCCAAGCATAAGTTCTATAATCAAAAGCAACTTTAAATGCAACATACTCAAATGCCTCAAGTGTTAAAGTGACACTTACCACAATACCTGACTTGTACCTCATGGAGCAAGACCCATCGTCTTTCAGAAGCACGCTGATGTGGTGAATGCCATCATGACGAATCTAGGATGTGTGGTCGTAAAGTGTGTCTCTATTTGTGCATTTGGATGTTGCTAGTCATCTGTCTCTCAGTACTCCATGTCTGCAACCTGAGGGCCTCGAGACACCATCTCCTTAGTTATCCCTAGAAATTGGGTATAACATGGCAGACAATTAGAGGAGTGTCTTGCATGAGGACACTCGGATAGTGGACCATGTTATCGCACAATTTGTACTTGCCCAAAAGCCAGAGGCAAGTGAACAGTAAATTGGCGTAACAGGAGGTTGTCCTATCATTGTCACCTAAATAAGACACCTCTTTCTCTTTAGGGGTGAAAGCCTAGGGGAGACGTCCCCGGTGACCTGGGGGTTTGAGAAGGCAAAAGTAATGGTATCAAGAAAAGATGTCCCCTCTCACAAGTCACACCGATCAGAAAGTCCCAAAGGTTTAACAATATGAAACAAATATATGCTTAAGTGTACCTGCCCAGAACAAGACAACAAGAAAACACTATTTTGCAAGTAACAATTGATGTTAGTGCTTTGTAAAACCTTGGACTTTTCAATAAAATCAATAAGTTGATATAAGATGAAGCAAACAAAAATTTATAACAACAATGTATATATGATGATAGCTTCACAATTTATGCCTTAAACAAGTTTCAAAATGACCCAAAATGGTAACCTAATAATAGCAATATGCTAGCACTTGTCAGAAGCTAATAAGGCAATGTAAAAATCAACTTTAGTAATTTCTTTTAGGAGCTTTTACTGCTGAAATATATAGTTGTAGCTTACTTTTGTAACAACAACAAGTATGTTAGTAAATTAGTCTAATCTAGGGTTAGGAATAGTTAGTAAATAACTTGAGGTAAAGGGTTTGGGGGTTGTTTTCATCAATCAATCAAGTACAAGGTATAAACCAGTGTCTTTAGGGCTAATGGAGTCACTTTTTGCAGCAACAGTCTTGAAGGAAATAAATGATAATGTGTGAACCAGAGACGAGTGAAAATGATTGAGGTGTTGGTAACCCAAGGCCTCAATCACTAAACCCTAGAAGGAAAACGACTACTAGGAAGTAGGTAACCCTAGGCCCTGGTGGTTTTCCTTCTTCTTTAGCTCAAGTTTGAGATAGATAAAAGTTGGATGAAGCAAGGGTGTTAGAGTGCTACAATGGTAGGGCTCTAGCACATGCTTCAATGGATAGGTTTTCTAGCAAAATCTAGTAGGTGGATAGCTATTGAGATAAGGACAATCACATGTGCTTAATCTCCTAGGGTTTTATACTAGCAATTTCATGATCTTAGTAAATGCAAAGTAAAGATACTATAACCATTCAAAAGAAAGAAGAATTGCAGAATTTCACTTACATTCACCAAGAATAATCTAGCAAATGCCCTAGTTGAAGACTTTCCACCAAGAAAATGCCAAAATACACCAAGACAAGCCTCCTCCAAGAGTTGCACACCAAATAATTTCAGCCAAKAAGCCTTAAAGAGGTCGAATTTCAGACCTCACTTGTGTGAGTCAAAGAATCATGAAAAAATASAAGGGATTAATTCCTTATTTATACAATCCAAATGACCTTTAATTACAAAATTAGGTCAAAAAGGCCGACATGGCTAGTTACATCAAATATCCATTTTTTTACATAAAATTGACAAATTAAACCCTAAAACATGCAAAAGAGGTGACGTCGTGCCCTTCTAGGGTGACATTGGGCCTCTTTGGTGAGACATTGGCTCCAGGAGCAAAACGTTAGGCCTTCCAAGGCCTCGGGATCACGCCACACGTGCCACTTGGCACAAAACTGCCTCCATCGTGTTCATCTGATGCTGGGTGACGTCAAGGGTCACAGAGGTGACATCATGGGCCTTCCAAGGCCAACGTTCAAGGGGAAAGGCAAGACCCCCCTAGGTCCAGGTCTGTCAAGTTGTCTCTGGTGGAACGTCCTCCTCTCTCTCCGGTGCAAACCTCTGGTATATGTCTGCCCCTGGCTGGGGTCTTAACATCCATCTGGTGGGATTTTAGCTCTATGGAGGTCTGAGCTAATCATCTCTCCATATGTACCTGCCCATCGGGCGTGGTCTTGCAGCAACAACAAGTACGCCCTCCATGGGCTCATAAGTCACAGGGATCATAGCAATGTCAATCACATCTAATAATCAAGTTACCCAAACATGTGCATAAAACCCCCTTTTCCTAGACAAGTGCTCAAAGACGTTATGCTATTCTATAAGCCAGGTTTGGAGAGGGTTTCAGGATACCCTATTGGGCCAATTCTCCTTAGTTGTGGGGTGTTTCCAGGTGAAGGCCAAATCTAGGTCATGTAAGTGCATGAGATGGTGTGGGGGATGTTTGGGCAAGGGGCGCAGTGATGACAGGGAAATGTAGGTCTTACCTGTGGGTGCCTCTGAAGAGGGTAAGCTGCACCTTGTCATGGATGCAATTGTTTCCTAGCCCATTCAATGCCTGTTTACTTTTTTATCTTATTGCTTTTTCTTTCAAGAGAATAGTTGGGGACACTGCCCTGGCGTGGTGACCAGTGGTGACAGCGTTACCCACAAGCATTTCATGGAGATGAGAAGGCTGGCTCGTGATGAGACCCCCTTTCTCTTGGCTATGCCACCAAGAGCCACTACCCTGGTGTGGTAACCAGATGAATAGTAGTGTCATACCGCTACATGCCCATGGACCTAATAGGCTGGCTCGTGATGAGACCCCCTATCCACCAACTAGGTCTTGAGTTTTATCTTTTTATGGGTTCCCCCTTTTTCTTGATGAGAAGCCTTTTATTGTTTTCTCAGGGATCCCTGGGCGAAGCATATCAAGGTTTGATCTTTTGGATTTTATCTTTTACGAGCTACTTTTACCGTTTGGGCCTTTAGCCCCTTCTTCCCACAAGGCAAGGTAGAACCCTTTACTAGCTTCGCAAACCCAATGCCTGAACCAATGTAGGGGGTAGATGAGAGGGAAGATGGTGGAAAGTGATAAGTATGGTGGGAATGGACGATGACCTTTCATAAACCCACCCAGTGGAAACTCACTCCTAAGGGAACCAACTTGCTAGGGCATTCTGTCACCCCCCTAGGTATGGACAAGTTAAAAGGCATAAAATCCAAGCACACGTCATGAAGCAAAAACGAACTAAATGCACATATTCAAATGTTTTGAGAATCAAAGTGACACATACTATGATACTC
>ML779431.1:579479-611131 GCA_009831015.1 Picea engelmannii | reverse complement strand
TAGGCTTAATTTATCGTTTAGCCTTAATTCCTCCTTATTCCTCCATCTGGTTCCCTGTTTGTGCCTGACTATAGTCTACGGGAACATATAGACTACTAAGTCACTCCCTGCTGGCCTAATCTTGGGGATGGGACATCACACTCTAGGGACAGGCTCAAGTCAATATGGCTCTTGGTACTCCATGTCTAGGACCTGTGGGCCTCGAGACATGATTTCCTTAGTTATCCCTAGGATAGGGGATAACAGACCACATGGAATAGGGAGCATTGGACTAACATCAGGTTGGAGAGTGCACCATCTTGGAGGAGGGGCATTGAGCCCAAGGAGGGTTATGCTTGGAGGGAGTTTCACTTTAGGTGTTGGATAAACCCTATTTTGACACATGTACATCATTGTATTATAGCACTTCATGTGGGGTTGCATTGTGTGTTACTTGTATGGGCTTCTGTGCTTATTTTATGTTAGCCTACCTCACCTATTGTATATATAAGGGAGGAGAGAGCTCTGGTATTCATTAATATCGTTGTACTCTTCTTTGTAGTTGTCTTGGAAACATTAGGGTTCATGAGGAAACCCTAGGAGACAAAGAAGTCTTCTAGGGAGAAATATGTTAGGGTTCATGGGGAAACCCTAGAAGCTAGATGCTAGAGTTCATGAGGAAACCCTAGGAGAAGACAAGGAGAGAGAGAGATGTCTTGGATGTTCATGGACTGATTGCTCCTGTGATGCTAGGGTTTGTGCTATGCATGGAAGCCCTAGAGAAGAACATGATGTTGAATATGATGATTGTTATTATGGTTCTTGTTGTAGTGCCAAGGTTTCTTACCCTAGTAGAAGAAACAAAGATTGGAGTTAATGCCTTGAATGATTTTGGAGCCTTGTTCTTTTGGGATGTAAGCCTAGGGCAAGATCATGGAGAGATGAGGTTTATGAGTCTTGAGCTTGGTGTTGATGCAAGTGTAGAAGACCTAGGGTTTGAGGACTCAAACCCTAGGATGGACATGTAGATTTGGAAGCTAGTGCTAGAGTTGTCTTACCATATACTTGTGTGATGCAACATGCTTAGGGTTTGCAAATCCTACGGAAGACAATTGCTCGTGTGGAGAGTTTGTGCGATACAAGCTTGTTGAAGTCAAGGAGGATTTGCTGGTGTTGATGCTAGCTTGTTGTGGATCTTTGGTGATGGCTAAGGTTTTCATGGTTTTACCTAGCCAGGGTTTGGAGAGCTAGAGATTGTATTGGCTTTGTGATAAAGCTATGGTATGCACATGTACTTCTCTCTCTCTCTCTCTCTCTCTCTCTCTCTCTCTCTCTCTCTCTCTCTATATATATATATATATATATATAGTTTTCAGCTGTCCCAAATTGAGTACTCGCAGATTTGATTTTCAGCTTGCATTGTCTTATTGATTGGGTAATTTCTAGCACTTCTTGTTCATGCTAATTTGACATAACACGAGGCTGAAATTGTTAATTGATTTAACATATAGCTTGAAGATAAGAGAGAAGAGTTTCTGCTGTAAAATTGATTTTCAGATCAGGTATATGCTTGAAACGTGTACCCAAAGGGCTGAAACTTGTTGGCATTTGTTTGGTATCTTTTCTCTTGAACTATCTAGTGTGTTGGGTGGAAGTGAAGTGAAATACCGTCTGCTGTTTGCTGTTGTAAATTATTATTTCAGATTAACCCTAAGGCTGAAAGTTCACTAGGATTAGATCTAGGAAACCTCTAGCGAGGGAGGTGAAATTTCAAATTTGCATTAATTTCTCTAGATCTTAAATTTCAACAACAAAAATTTAACTTTGAAGAGTCCTTACCATCCTTAGCGAAATTGGCTTTGGCACAAAACTCGGCTCCCATTGCTGTGTATTCCCCAAATAGTTAAAGTTGATATTCAATCTTCCCAACCCTTTGCTGCTTTTTGGAATGAAATAAATCCACCTCTAGTCTTTTCCTTGCAATGTAAACTTGAGGTTTTCTTTCTCTCGATGGACTTACTCTATCATCCCACCTAACCTATGATGAAATAGGTTGTCCTGTAAATTGCTGCTTACCATCAAATGGTCCAGCCTTAATTGTTTGGCCGATGGGAGATTGGGTTCAATAGGAAGGAAATGGATTGAAGGCATTTTTCTAACTCTAGGAGGGAAATATTCAATCTATAAGGGAGTTTGCTTGAACAACCAGAATCAGCTCCAAGGATCATGAAAGTCTTGATGAGGAGATGGTTTGGATCAGTCATTGAGTGTTTGAAGTTAACTGATTGGGGTTTAAGCATGGGTTTAATAGGAAAAAGGTGAAGCTCATAGTTTAGGGGTGGAGATGGCAAGTGCATGATCGTTAGAGGAAAGAGTGCATAAGATGTTGGCATCAACAATATTGTAAAGGAATGTGATAAGAATAAAAGCATTATAGGAAGTGTGCATGGTGAGTGTGTGCAATAGGAAGCGCACCGGGAAAGACGAAAGGTCAGATGCTAAAGTGATTATAACAGATCTAAAGAGTTATAGAAGAAGTTGAAGAGCCAGATTGGACACGAAGAGATATAGGAGGCAGATGAAGAGTTTGGGAAAGATGGACAATTGGTCAGCAAGATGATTAATAGAAATGTTGTCATTTAATTTTGGTTAACTATCCAGTTCTGAGAGAGAGAAGCTTAAAGTCATAGAAATTCGATTGTGAGCCAAGTAGAGCATCAAGGCGTGGACTATAACTCTGTATATGTATTCATATTTCTGTTAATGAGAATGAGTAGACCTATTCCCCTATGATTGCATATTTGGTTATGTATTATGTTTGAATTATTGAGTGTTTAAAGTTGTAATTTGTATATTTGTTCTAAATGATTATTGGAGACCACTATTCTTGATCTACAGAGTACAAGTTTCACTAAATCAGGTCCATTGCAATCTCGACTATACCATTTGCTATTTTAGAGTAGGTTGAGAAGCTTTAGGAGAGAGAACTGAGAGGAGGAAGGCTCAAAGATGATGATAGAGAGGCCGTAACTGAGAAAGATAGTAGAAATGGCTATTAGAGGTAGAAGGACAACCGTGAACAAGTAATTGTAGGTGCTACAAAGAAGAATCGAAGAGTTGAAAAACAAATAGCAAGATAGAGAAATTGAAGTGAGTGACTTAGAACCAAAGGAGGAAGAAGAGAATGAAGTTGAAGATGGAGATGTTGCGGCATAGTTGATGAGATTTCTGAAGGACAAAGGGGGAATGAAGATCGAGGTTGCTTAGTATGGTGGAAGCTTGAAGGTAGAGAAACTAATAGATTGTCTAAGTGAGATGTAGCAATACTTTAAATTTGGGAGATTAAAATCCCTGTATAGGACAAATTTGCCAGCACAAGTTGAAGGGACATGTCACCATATGGTGGGATTTTGTGTAGCGTTAGTGCATTTGACAAGGTAAAGAGAAGGTTCACCATTGGAGTGATATACTCCTGAAGCTTTGGGATTATTTTTTTGTAGTTTACAAGCATGCGTTGTTTAAGCAAATGTAGATCTTAGACAAAAAGAGTAGAGTGTACAAGAGTACATGAGAATTTTACAAAATTTTCATATGCACTAAACACAGGGAGGATAGAGCTCAACAAGTTTCAAGCCATGTGAATGGTTTAAAGTTTGTTGTTCAAGATGAAATTAGTATGAATAAGATGCATATTATTGAAGAAACACACTAACTAGCAATGGAAGTGGTAGGGAAGTTAGTGTGCGAGGATAACAGGGGGTAGAGGTGTTGATGATTATAGCTTCGTGAGACATCCTCTAGGACACAGACTGAGTGAGTCGACTTGTGAGAGAGCCCATGTGTTGGGTGTGCCCATGAGATGGGTGTGTCGTTCCTCCCTGGACTGAGATGAGACGATGTGTGCTCCTGTGTGGGGTGAGGATGCCCATGAGATGGGTGTGTTGTTCCTCTCTGGATTGAGATGAAATGATGTGTACCCCTGTGTGGGGTGATGGTGCCCATGTGATGGGTGTGCGTCAGACTCTGGACTGAGTTGTTATGACGTGTGGTCTCCTACCTTGTGGACTCAGTTGAGTCAGGCTTGAGATGGTACTCTAGATGATTCTCTTGTGGACTTAGTGGGATAGAGATCTGTTGAGAAGGACGTCCCTGTGGCTGAGCACATGTGGACGTGCCCCTAGTGGCTGAGCACTAGTGGATGTGTGAGATCCCTTGCTATATTGTCTGCGAGTAAGATTTACTTGTAACCCTAATTGTGATGTAAAGGGTACAGGTCGGCTCCACCATATGTGAAAGATAATTAATGTTTATTGTAATAATTAATTATTTTTTGAGTTATTGAGGTCGGCCTTGTTGTCCCAATAGACACCACTTTTGGTCTCTCCAGTCTGGTATAAATAAAGGTGATTTCCCCATTGAGGAAACACACTTGTCACTTGTCATTTGGAAATTTCAGCAAGTACATTTCTAGGGCTGAAGTGCACACCTCTCTTGGGCGCAAGTTTCAAGGTAGTAGAGCACCCTCTTGTGTGCATTAGGGTTTCATGGTTGGAGGATCTTCTTTTGAGAATATAACAAAGGATTGCTGGGTTTTTCTCCCTTGTTGAGAAGGGTTTTCCCAAGATATTTTTTGTGTTCTTGTGCATGGTATTTCTTCTTGTGATCTTGGTTGTTGCAACAATTGTGAATGGTGTAGCTGCATTTGTTTATGGTTCAAGTACATGACTAAAATGAACTAAACCTCATGCTTGAGCCAAGCATAGTGAAAATTCAACAAGAGGAAGAGGTGGTGGGGGTCACAATTCCAAGGCGGAAAATGCATGTGATGAGAATTTTGAGAAGGAACAAGAAACCAACACACAAGGTAAAGGTTGTTGAGGATTCATAGGACGAAGAAGAGCCTTTGGTGGTTATCATAGGATTTACTACTACACATGTAGAGATGGTCGACATAAGTTGTTTGAGCATCCACAAAGAGAAGGTGCACGAAAGGTGAATTGATAACTTATTTAGCATAGGGAGAGGTGTCAAATGACTACAAAGAGTTGTAGCAACAACACAGCATGGAGAAAATTTAATGGTGCATAAAGCAATGATTGTGCCAAAGAAGCAACAACCAATGCCTAAAGAAGATAAATGGTTGAGAAAAAACATTTTTAGAACTAAATGCAAGTATGGAGGTAAATACTATTAAATCATTATTTATTCTATTAGTAAATAAAATATGGTTGCAGTAGAGATGGTAGAAAATTTTGGGTTAGTGGGATAAGAGAGCGCATGACCATATAGACTCTTTTGCTTTTGGTGTGGATATTAAGTGATGGTGCATAATGCAAGGTATCATTTAATATTGGTGAATATAAGGATGGAATTTGGTGTAGTGTCGTTCCCATGGATGTTTCCACTTTTTGTTGGAAAGGCCATGGTGGGAAGACAGGTGCATAGTGCATGACAAGGAGAAGAATACCTACACCATCACCAAGGATGGATGGAGATTTCAATCACTGTCAATGAAAGATGAAGATTCCAAATAGGTTTTGTTGTTGTCATTGAAGAAGTTCTTATGCAGAATGAAGGAAACAGAGGAGTGTTATGCAATTGTGCCAAAGAAAATGACAAAGCGTAATGAGATAGAAGAGCATGTCAAGGAGGAGATTCTTGTAGAGTTGAAGAAGTTGTTGGTAGGGTACAATGACATACTAGATGGATTTTCACCAATGAGGAAGATTGCATGAGGTTGATTTGATTACAAGCCTAAAATTGCCAAATCAAGCAATGCATAGAATTAGTCCATGGGAAAGTGCTGGTCCAAGTTGATAGGTAGGTGCATTATTGTTGAAGGGCTTGATCAGTAAGAGTTTGAGCCCATGTGTGGTACCGACATTGATAATGCCGAAGAAAGATGGACAATGGAGGATTTATGTTAGATTCTAGATTGCCGAACAATATCTTGATTAGGTGTGGATTCCCATCGCCAAGAATGGATGATCTGATGGATGATTTGAATGGTGTAAGATACCTCCACTAAGATAGCTTTTAAGAGTGGACATCACTATATTAAGATTAAAGAGGGTGATGACTGGAAGAATGCATTCAAGACTAAAGACAATTTGTACGAGTGATTAGTTATGTTGTTTGGATTGACCAACACGTCAGACACATTCATGAGATTTATGATAGAGTTATTGTGACCCTACATCGGTATGTTTCTAGTAATTTACTTGGATGATATTTTGATTTTGAACAAGAGTAAATAAGAACACCTAAAGCATTTGAGGCTATTGTTTTAATATCGAATAAAGGATTAGCTATGTAAACTTGAAGAAGTTTGAGTTTTCAAGGAGTTCATATACCTTGGTTTTGTGGTGTCCAAGGATGGATTGTGCATGGATCCAGAGAAAGTGAAAGTCATCTTTGAATGGTTTTACCCTCGAAGTGTCACAAAGATGGTATTCTTTCATGGTTAACAATTTTTTATCGGATGTTCAGAAGGGGATTCAACAGGATATGCACATCAATGAAAAAATTATGAAGGCATGAGGTTTCTAGTGGAGCATGCATACATAATGAAATTTTGAGTTGTTGAAGCAGAGGATTACAGAGGCACCTATGATAGTATTACTTGATTTTAGCAAAGTAATTAGGTTGATTGTGATGTGATTTTGATAACTATTACTGTGGTGTTAAGTCAAGGAGGGTAGTCAATAACCTTCTCTAGTGAGAAGTTAAATGAGTCATAATGCAAGCATTCTTCTTATGATATTGATTTTTATATTGTTGTGCAAGCATTGAAGCATTGGAGGCATTACCTCTTGCCCAAAGAGTTCATTATATATATGGATCATTAGGTGTTGAAGTTTATCAACAGTTAGGCGAAGCTAAATCAAAGGCATTTGAAATGGATTGAGTTTCTGTAGAGTTACAGTTTTGTGTGGAAACACAACTTTGGGAAGGTTAACAAGGTTGTGGATGTGAGGAGTAAGAGAGCATTGATGTTGGGGACAATGAAGAACGAGACAATTGGATTTGAGTAGATCAAGGACTTGTACGAGGACTGTCATCGCACAGATTGTAGCTTGGGCAAAGCCCAATCCAAACCACAAAGGTGAGACAACTACGGGAGTACATAACCGCTGTCACCTTAGATAGACACTCCCCTTGCTTTAGTGATGATAAAATCACCACAAGGGGGGAAATCTCGGTGACCCTAGGGGAATTGAGATGGAAAGTGAGATGATGATGAATGCGCACCCCTATAGGTCAAGTTTGGAGATGAAGAAAGGCTTGATAGTGAGTCTTGTAAGAGGGTGAATGGTTTCCAAGCATTAGATACTTGCAAAACAATGTTATCCCTGCTTGGAACAAGACAAAAGATGATAAACCAAGCCTTTAATCAAGGGGAATCAAGCAAGAATCCTTGCGGTCCCAAATTGCAGCAGTATAGAAATATATAGATCAACAATGAATGATGTTAATAGCTGCAAATTTAGACATCCAAAATCTAATACAAGATATCAAAAATAAAGCTAGCAATGACTAGTGAAACTTCCAATGATTAAAGCAAGACTTTGGTGGTGATTAGGGGGATTTGATGTGATGTTATTGTTATTGCACAGATTGTATATCGTGTAGAGTCCTTCACGATTCCAACCAATGGACAACAAACGGGGACACGACCCACTGTCACCTCAGGAAGAGTCCCGGGTGACCCCCATGGGGAAAAGACTGCGGATGGTCAAAGGCCCTAAGGGATCACAATACAAGACTTGATGGGCTAGGATGGAGATGGGAAAGATGAAGAAAAAGGGTAATGTGACAGAGGAGGATGAAAGCCTAAGTATCCGCAAGGACAATTCAACCTAAACCAACTATGCACTAAGTCCAATGCCCAAGTATAAGTCCCACCTAAAGTAATAAGTAACAAGTGTTTGAGGAAGTATTTATCTTATGCAATTAAGGGTGATTAGTCACAAATTATATTCGGTGGAACAACAATATCATTTAATTATCCAATTCCAATTACATAAGATAGATGAGATGTTCTAACACTTGTCTTTTCAGAATAAGCAGTAAGATCAATCTGAAAACACTTATAATAGCAGTAGAAATGCAAGATCTATAAGCCCTTTATCATCAGCAAACTCTTCGAAATCAGCCAATCAGATCAAAGGATAACAATGTAAAGATACTTTGGCAGTTCTTTCAATACTGCTAGAATGTCTAAGGGTAATTATTCAGTGATTTCTTAACAGTTATTATGCCCTAACCAGATCTGATATGATTTGCAACAGCGGCAAGTAACTCTTCAGATCAGCAAGGTAATCATTAAATAAAACCCAAAAATTCACTTAGAATACTTAACAAATGATTTCCAACAATTTTCCAATGAAAAGGGGACACCATTCAATGATTCCTAAGCACTTTTCAAACATGTACCAGATCTGATATAACTACTGCAGCAGAGAAATCAGCAAAGAAAACTAGCTAAAAACTATCTAACTAGCCTCAGAAAAACAACCTAAACACTTGAGAACAATTAGCAATCAACTAGGAAGCAAAACTAGCTAAGTTAGCATACTAATCTAGGAACCTAGGCGAGCTGTCCTAAACTAATTTTCTGCATAAAATTGCAGCCCTATGGCTGTAACATTCATTGAGGTACAGCAGATTATCTAACCACTAGATCAGAAATCTAATCTACTAAAATTAAATCCCTACTCAGGCCACACAATTTAGACTACCTACTTGTTAAGTTTGGCTAAGAAATGAGCAAAATCTAGCAACCTAGGGTTAGAAAATACTAAGAAATTTTGCAGCAGATAAGGGTTTGAGAGTTGAGGGGGTTTGAGCCCTCAAAAATTTCTCCCAAGTGGGCAATAGGGTCACCCTAGGGGGGCAAATTCAGCCATGCAATCAATTCTCAACTTTGGTGGGAAATCATGAATCCCAATGCAAACTTCACAATCTCCGATGTAGACTAGTGCCTCTATCTCTTTGGATAATGGATTCAAATGTGCTTGGAGAAAGGCTAGAAGAGCAACAGTAATATCTCCCTTGTAGGTTGTAGAGTTACCTATCCTGCAAGAGGGGTTAGCAAAACAAACATCTAGCCCAAAATGTCAAAACAAATGATAAAACCTTGCAACAAGGTTGTTAGTCTCCTAATCCTTGCAATAAACTTTCATCAATAAACTAAATCTCTAAGGTTGTAGGGTTAACTATCCTTAGAACAAGTTTATTTTAAACACAATGACAATTAGGGTTTGGAAATATAAATGGATAAATCATAAATTGAAACTTTCTCACCAATAGATTTGAAGAAGATGACAATAACAACATGTAATATCCACCATTCACCAATAGATCCATCCACAAAGCATTAAAACATCCATGATGAAAACCTCCAAGCAAATCGCACCATCCATAAAATGCCCAATAACACTAGTGTAGCGAAAACATGAAGCAAGAGAGTGATATTATTAATCCACACAAAGGCCATGTCCAAATGAAATCAAGTGAGGAGTATTTATAGATCTCCTTCAACTTGATTTTGTCCACATACTTACCCACTTTGGGTTATCCACCAAATTAATTTTAAAATAATTCAAAAAATATTCTAGATAACTCACTTTATAATTAATTTTGACCACTTAAAACAATTGACTTAACCATAAATGGTCAAAAATTAAATTCCTAGTGAGAATCTAGATATAACCCACTTAACTAACTTCCTAAATAAAATAAAACAGTGTTACAAAAATCGTTTCGGCGAAAAAATCACCGGGGTCCAGAAAACATCGTTTCGTAAAAATCGGCAAAACATCGGCAATATATCGACAAACTTAAAAATCGATTTTTTCCCGATTTTTTCCATTTTTCCGATTTTTCCCGATTTTTTCTCCATTTTTTCCCAAAAAMTCGCCAAAAAAATCGCCCGATTTTTTCAACGATTTTTTGATAAAAATCGTTTTGTTGAAAAAATCGCGATTTCTCACGATTTTGGCGATTTTTTGCCAATTTTCTCAACAGAGAAATAAAAGGTGGTAAATCCACCATCAAACTCATTAATGGCCTAGGAAGACCCAAAAATCTCCCCCATAGATCAAGGGATCCTCTCCCAAGGTGCTGCCCAAGGGGCTAAAAGCCATCGATCCCCTTAAAATTAAATGTGAAGTAGTGTAGTGAGCCTCCCAAGGCTAGCGCATGAGTTTGACTCGTCACCAAGGTCATCAAGAAGTGCAACGTCCCCCTCCAAGTGGACAAAATCATCACCAAGTCAAATCGTCCCCCATAAATGTGCGAGTGGCAAACCCCAATGGCAATAACTCCTCCAAAAGTGTGGGAAGAAACCTCCAAAGGCTCAATCATGAAGAAAAGGGGCATGAAACCATCACCCAAGGCCTCCAAAGGCACAACGCTCTCCCAAAATAATCCAACGCTCATCATCCAATGGCCAAAGAGGGGTGACGTCACCCTCTTAAGGGGGTCGACCTTTTCAAAGCATCACCCAAATCTCCACAAAAGTCGGGCTAGTCACCTAAAAATCATGGTGGTGAGGCCTGTGAAAAATATCGGGCATCTGACAGGTGCAAACGTGGAATCCAACCTAGGGTTAGCTAACCCTAGTAATGCCCTGGCAACAATAAATGATGATCTAGCACCTGTATTGTTATCTCCTAAAATAAATTAGTCAAATTTATTTTGATTAGGTGATAGGGAGTCTTTTAAAAAATACCTTTCTAATTTGTTCAAGGTTTATTTTAAAGAAGCAATGTTTGTAATAAAGTTTCCATTACTTTGGTTTGGTTCTTTATTTAAAAAAAAAAAGAAAACACAGCTTTCAGTAGCTAAGTGTTTCTCCATAAGAGCTTCTAAGCCACCGAAAGCACTAGCTTTCGGCAGCTTAAACCCAAAAGTTGGAGCTATTTTAGCTACCGAAAGCGCCGGAGCTCAGAAGAAGTCAGCCCGTCCTTTTGGATGCCTAAATTGTCGGAAATGAAGTTTCATGATTGCAAATTAAACTGCCAAAAAGACAGGAAGTAAGCCGTTTGATGACTTGGATCTCATCTCTGCATGACATTTCAAATCTTTAAATTATCGGTTTCATTAAATAATGTGAAGGTGTACCACCTGTTCTGTCATTCGAGTTATTAATGAACCGTTATTTCAAATCCGAAGTTGCCCTCTCATATCCCTTGTAATCAGCGCTCTCCCTAAATTCATATCCCACTTCTCTCGCCTCTGTTGTAGTTGAGCCAAAAAACCCCTTTTCTACGTTGTGTGGTTTCGCCTCCAAGCCGGATTTTCCAAATTGCAGGTACACAGGATTTTTCCAGCAGATGAAGATAGGAGGACCAGTGTTGAGGAGAGAGCTGGATAACATTGGTTATATGGAATCACACCCAGAAGTATGTCAACTCTTCAAGGACGTAGGGGGTTACAGATTTTGTGAGAAATTGCAGGGTTTTCACCAACAGGTGGCAGAAGCTTTCGCTTTGAATTTTGATGGGAGGAAAGCAGTTATTGGTCAAGATGAATTCCAAGTAGACAAAGCCCTTATAGCTGAAGTGACAGAGTTGCCAAGAACTGGAGAAAATTGGTTCAAAACCAATTGAGGTCCTACTTGAAACCAGAACACAAATGTTTGATTTGGAAGAAAGATATTCCTATATTTTTTCTTGAAGAAAAATGGCAACACTTGTTAAAGGCCGTTCTTGCTTATATAACTTGTGAGGGCAGACATAACAGGGTGATGATTTTTCATTTTAAACTCATGAATCATTTTACTGGTAGGAGCCCACTCAACTTTCCTTATTACCTTCACAAAAGCCTGACTAAGATGGCTCATCAAGTTAAAGAAAAACCCAACAAGATTGAAGGCAGGTTGTCTCATCATGGCTTGATTAAGCTATTGGTTTGTGAGCTGCTGCAGAGAAGGAACAGGGATTGGGGCCACTTCTTATTTTGGAATGAATTGTAGACAAAGCTACAACTAGAAGACAAAGAGAAGTCTTCTTCAAAGAAGTCTTCTACACCTAGGAGTAGAAGAAGAAGGAGGAGAGCTATCTCTCTAGTGACATCTGAACAAGATACTCCATCTTCCAAGCCGAAAGAAGCAAAGAAGAAGTTGGAGTTTGTTAAGGACATAGAACAAGCTACACCAAAAAAGACAAACTTGCTGAATTTACCATATTCAGACTCAGATGAAGAACCAGAAAAACAAGAAGTCCCTATTGATGAAAGTGTAGAATTCTCCATGGAGCAAGCACCAGAAGTCGAGTGGTTCAACAGTCTTGAGAAAGGTGAAACATCTAGCAAGAAAAGGAAACAAAGCAAAGCAAAGGAGATTAAGAAAATTAAAGAAAAAATATAGCAACAAGAAGTGCTAGAGAGGGTAATTAAAGCTAGATATGAAATTCTGTCAAAGAATTTTGCAGAGACCAGTGTAGCCCTAGAAAAGCTAGCACATGAAAGTATAAAAGAAAAGAAAAAGAAGAAGAAGTTGGTAAAAGATTACAACAGTTTATGGTGGCCAGTTAGGCATTTGAAGAAAACGATTAAGTTATTGAAATCACGGACCATGCTTTCAAAACATCAGCCTCGAGCATCTGGTGACCTTGAAACCCTAGAAAATGTAGCCATCCATCTAAATGACCCAAACGCAGCCATTCCAGAAGATGGACAAAATGTAGGAGCTTCAGAGAAGCAGCCTTAAGGTGTGTAAGAGCTGATACAAAGAATAGTTTGAAATTTTGTCATTCTCACTAAGAAGGAGCTTTCGGTGTCTTAGGCGAACATTTCGACTGTTCATTAGCCACCAAAAGCAGAGCTTTCGGTAGCTAGCCGACCCAGTTTTTGTCTACTTTAGCTACCGAAAGTGTTGACATGACAGGGAAGTATTCTTTTTGCACAGATCAATGTTTTGCTTATCCAAATGCCTTAAGAATAGTTCTAAACGTTGGATAATAATTAAATTCATCATTATCAAGAGTTCGTTTTGATTTTGGAGACGCCTAGCAAGGTGGAAAGGACAATTGGTTACCTATGTTTGGGGGAAAAAAGATGTCTTGTGACAACAAGTGGCAATTTCGACTTGTTCTATATCTTATGAGGAGTTACTATACCTATCAAAGATTCTAAAGACATGAAGATCACTTGAGATAAGGAATTGACCTATTTTATAGGACATCTGCCTATCTTCTTGTGCCAGTTATTAGTTTTCCGATTTAGGGAAATTATGATCCAGTATTCTAGGATCTGGATATCTAATGTAAAGGCTATAAAGCCACAAACTTCTCATGAACTAAGGGTTCGACTTTGAGTTCTAGAATCTACTGTTATTGTGATACAAACACTTTCTTTAATATATTCAGCCTGCAAGCTTCTTTCATTGTTATTGTCAGACTTTCTTTTCATTTCTATTCTATGCCTATGAATTGAAATTATTTCTTTGTCTCTGTTTAAATGTCCTATGGTAACTGTCATCTTACCTTTGATTATTAAACAAGAATCATAAGCATCCATTGCTAGTTTGTTGACCCATCATATATATTGTTTATGTATGTTCTGGTTAATTGATTGGTTTCTTATCCATATTATTTACAAACCTATCTGATAATAGCTCTTGAAGGCCTTGTACTGTTTGAATATAACTAGTCTGTCTTGAAGATACAATCCAGTGATTTAGATATTCATCTTGATTCAACTCCACACCCATTATTGAGTAAATAATTACAAAAACAGTTAAGTTACCAGGCATCTCTGAGATACAACCTAGGAGAGTTTCCTGGAGTGATAACAAATTGGCGCCGTTGCCGGGGAACGTAGATTGAAGCTTAGCTTCCTTGGGAAACGACATAGATCTTATTTTGATGATAGACAAAGTGCAGACACTATTTTGGTTGTAATCATCTATCTGGCGACTCCATTGGAACGAAGTGGCTCTGAGAAGGGCTCATACCAGAGCAAATCAAGAAAGGCCACTGGCAACACCAGTTTTAGACCCTTAGAAGATCATCAGAAGTGGAAAAGCACTGCAAAGACAAACTTCCAGATCTGCAAGAGCATCTACACCAGGTATTTCCAGAAGCACTTCTTCATTTGTATTTAGAGAACCTCTTGTCGAATCCACTTCTGCTGAATCTTCTAGTTCTCAGAAAATTGTAATTGAGTCAGAAAGCTTGAAGGGTGATGAGCCTTCAATTTCTTCTAATGTTATAGATCCTATTTCTGAGCATATTACTATATCTGACTTAGGAAAAGAAGTTGTAGAATCTATCCAAGAAGAGGACTCTTCCTCTTCCTTGAATTCTTCACAAACTGAGCCTGGAAAAAGTTTTTTCTATACCCATACCAGTTTGCCCTCTCTTGAAGATATTTTACAAGACCGTTTCTCTAAGGGTGAGGAAAACTTGGCCTTGTTGCTCGACCAGTTTTACAGAGGTTCTTATTTCCCACCTTATTCAGGAACCACATTCCAGGGTAGTCATTCTACCAGTGCTTCCACTTCATTCCTCAGTAAAGTAAAACCACCATCATTATCCATAGTCCCACCTGTCCCATCTCAGTCATCATCCACATAAACATCTTCCTCTGCATCAACCCCTAAGATTGCCATGGCTGCTCCTTTGACAAAAATGGAACAGATCTTAGCAAATAGGTATGCTCCTCTTGTTTTGCCCAATCCTTTGTCAGCCATGCCAAAAGGAGATTATCAGAAGTACATGCCCAAGTTTACTGGATCTGGAGATTATACTGCTAAAGAGCACATAGAGGCTTTCTATGCCTATGCTGAGAACATTAACATTTCTGAGGAAGATGTTTGGACCAGAATTTTTGTGCAGAGCTTGGATGGTCAAGCTAGGAAGTGGTTCAAGGAACTGCCAGCTAATTTAGTGGCAGGTATTTAGCAATTAGATGAAGTATTTTTGAAACATTGGGGAGAAAGAAGAGACCTTTTGTATTATATTACTGAATTTGGAAATCTAAAAAGAGAAAATGGCGAATCTGTCTCAGACTTCACCAAAAGATTCAATAAGATGTTTGGCAAGATCCCTGCAGAGATCAAGCCAACTGACGCATCAACAAAGATTACTTACTCTTTTGCCTTTGATCCAGAATTCTGTTCGATCCTTAGAGAAAGAAGGTCAGCCCTAAGTCATCTGGTTCGAGTTCGAATTCGAATTCGACGACTTTGAAATTCGACAAAAATTCGACCACGAAAATTTAGGTAATAAAATTCGATATAAATTCGACATACTACAAAATACTACAAAATTTGAAAACTATAATAAAATGAAAAAAAATTATTCCTCCATTATAAAATAAACCATCTAACAACTTAAATATAAATCATGACATTATTTCATTCGAAACAAGGACATATTCTTTATATGTAAAGGTGTTGATAACAATTACTAAATGCACCATAATGCCACCATGATCAGATGAGATATAGAGATTTCCTTTTATACATTAAATTGTGCATAATAAAAATAGCTTGTCTTATAAATTAGTTGTCATTGCAATAGGGTATTATGTTCGGAAGATATTTTTGGAAAAACCCCTATAGCCTAGACTGAGCACGGACGGAGGTATATATTAGTTGTGGCATTGCAAGAGTCCCGACTTAACCTTCAATTTGTGCAATCTAACCCTCGATTTGTTCCTGGACTGAGCACGGACGGAGGCAAGGGCATTGGCGTCGGGCGGAAGAAGAAAACCAGAATCGGGTGGAGGAAGAATACCCACGTCGGGCTCTAGAGTCTACGCACACGAGAGAGAAAACTCGAAAGAAAACTAGTCTAGCGTCTGGCGGTTCAAGATTCAGGAGAAACGAAAACCACACGAAGCAACTAGCAAGGGTTTGTTTTTTTTAATCTGCCACATTTCAGGGTCGAGTTTCAACAAACCCGTGCGGTTATAGGCGAAGTTTTTTGGTTTGGAGTTCAATTTGAACATGAGATTCATCGAATAGGGACCGAATTTGTTCGAGAAGCCTTCAAATTCGGCGAATTTCGATTTTCAACCCAAAAACGCGCCGAATGCGGTAACTTAGGGTCAACCACACTCGCCTTAATGCAAGATGCTGCTCTTGAGGTTGAATCTAACATCGTGGCATCCTAGAAACTTAAAGGTAAGTTTGAGAGAAAGAAGTCATCTGCTGATCCTCCTTCTTCTTCAAATACCAAAATGGAAAAGATGGCCAAGATGTTGGATAGCTTGACCTCGGAGATGTCAAAACTGAAAATTCAGGGTCAACAACCAACAAGAGGTAGAGAGCCTAATGCCTATGCTCCCAGGAACCCTAATGCATTCCCTTACAGAAGGAACAACCAGCAGGTCCAGATGCTTCAGAGAGACAAGAATGCAGTTGAAGACCAAAGGATCAGGGCCCCTTTTCAAAATGCTGTGCTGGAACAAGAATAGGAGCTATCTCATGGTGAAGTTGAAGAAGAAGATGACATCAATTGCTTTGAGGATGATGCTGACTCCTCCTTCTTGACACAAACAGATTATGAGGAGGCCCTCATGAATGATCAGATTAATGAGGCAAGCATTGAAGAATCTTTCTATCAGACAGATGATCAGCAAGGTTATAATTTAAGATCCAAGACTGCTGTTTCAAAGCCATTGCTTGCTGCCCCCGGAAAGAAGAAAGATGTTGCTGCCAAGCAGCCTGCTGTTCCTGCAAAACAAATGTCCACTCCTGCAAAACAACAACAGAAACCATTGCAGCCCCAAGCTAAGGAACAAGTTTCCCTCAGAGCTCCCTCTAATGAGGTAAGACCTTCCGACAAAATATCCTATTCATTTAATTTCGAATCAGAAGTTCAGAAGGTAAAAATACCTATGCCATTGACTGAACTTATGAAGAATGATATATTCAAGTTTGCTATCCTGAAGTCCCTTCAACCAAAGACTCCCATAGATGTTGATTATGTAAACCTTCAAGATGATAAGCCCACAGTGACTATAGGATCTATGGTTGAGAATCGAGATGATTCTTGTCCACCCTTCTACATATCCCTGAATATCCATGACAAGATCCTTCACAATTGCTTGCTTGACTCGGGAGCATCACACAATCTTATGCCTAAAGCAGTGATGGATGAGCTTGGGCTTGACATCACAAAACATTACCATGATCTCTTCTCTTTCGACTCTAGGAAAGTCAAATGCCTCGGCCTCATGAAAGACCTTGTCATAAACCTTGCCCAGCTGCCAATGAGAAACATGGTAATTGACATTGTAGTGGCTGATATCCCACCCAAGTTTGGCCTCCTCTTGTCACGTTCAAGGAGCAAAAGGCTAGGTGGTACCCTGTCGATGGATCTTTCTTATGCCATAGTCCTGGTGTTTGGAGGAGAGGTAAAGAGACTTTACAGAGAGAATCAACTTGCCTACATCATTAGTGATGAGAAAAGTTCTGTAAACCATCCCATCTATGCATTGGACACGGACTTTGGGGCATGCATTTTGCAAATAGATGACTCTCAGCCAGCTCCTTTGCAGCTCACAAAGCCTACTTATCAGCAGTCTGATGGAGAGAGTACTCCCGTCTGGAGCATGTTCTTTGATGGTGCCAGTACCAAAGACTCAATAGGTGTAGGTGTAGTTTTGATTTCTCCTTCAAAGGAGACTATTCATTTGTCTTTTAGACTTGATTTCAAGACTACTAACAATATAGCAGAGTATGAGGCTTTACTGTTGGGATTAAATGCTGCCAAGGAGATGGGAATCAAAGGTCTAAAGGTGTTTGGAGATGCAGATCTCATCATACAACAAGTGAACAATACTTTCCAAGCAAAAGATGTCAAGTTGAAAGCTTACAGAGATGAGGTATGGAAACTTAGGGACTCTTTTTCCATTTTTGATATTTCTTATATACCTAGAGCTATGAATCACCTAGCTGATTCCCTTGCTGTCTCGGCCAGTATGTTCATTTCTCCCATGCCTCCTAGACTGAACTATGAAATCCAAGTCAAATACAGACCATCCCTACCTGACAATGTCAAGTATTGGAAAGTCTTTGAAGATGATGATGAGCTTAGTAGATTTCTCCTGGTCGTAGATGAATTTTCTGATATTCATATTTACCAGGAAAATCAAAATGTAGAGGAATCCAAAAAGCCTAAGTTGAAGAGAAAAATGGGTCAACAAGATATTGTTCAGCTGCCCAACAATTATATACCTCGGGGTTTGGTGCCTCTTGAGAAGCTTTTTGACCAAAATGATGTCCCCTGCAAACCTGATAAGAAGGAGAAGGATCCTGCTGTCCATGAGCACAATATAGGAATCCAGAGTCATCCTAAATTCATAAATCTGTCCACTGAGTTAACTGCTGATCAGAGGTCAGAATATTGCAGTCTTATGAAGGAATTTGCTGATGTATTCGCTTGGAAATACAGTGATTTGAAAACCTATAATATTGATGTCATTCAACATAAGATTCCCTTGGAGAAAGACACCATCCCATTCAAACAGAAGTTGAGACCTATCAGTCCTCTCTTATTGCCTGTAATCGAAAAAGAAATAAAAAAGCTCCTCGATGCCAAAATCATAATTCCACTGAGATACTCTAAATGGGTTGCAAACCTAGTGATAGTGAGGAAGAAAAATGGCGAGATCAGGTTATGCGTTGATTTTAGAAACCTAAATAAATGCTCCAAGAAAGACAACTATCCCCTACCCAAGATGGAGCACTTGCTGCAGAGAGTTTCAGAAGCCAGTGTCATGTCTTTCCTAGATGGCTTCTCAGGCTATAACCAGGTTTCTGTACACCCTGATGACCGAGAAAAAACTACCTTTACTACTCCTTGGGGTACCTTCATGTACGCCAAGATGCCATTCGAGATAATGAATGTCGGGGCCACCTTTCAGAGGGCCATGGACATAGCCTTTGTGGGAGAGAAGGATAAGTTTGTCCTCATCTATCTTGATGATATCACAGTTTATTCCAGCAGTCATGAAGAGCATCTGAAGCATCTGAAAAGAATATTTTTGAAATGCAGACAGTTCGGGATTTCACTGAACCCAAAAAAGTCTCAATTTGCTCTCAAGAAGGGTAAGCTCCTAGGCCACATTGTTTCAGTAGAGGGAGTGAAAATTGATCCAGCTCGGGTTGAAGCAATTCAGAAGTTGTCCATACCAAGGTCAAAGAAGGATATCCAATCCCTGCTCGGTAAGATAAATTTTGTCAGAAGGTTTATTCCTAATTTTGCCGAGTTAGTGAAACATATAACCTCTATGCCGAAAAAAGGATCTGAGATCAAATGGATAGACAGTGCAAGAAGTTCATTCCAGGATATCAAGCAGGCTATCATGGAATCTCCTACTCTAATCAGTCCATATTACACCAAGAACTTCTATATTTTCTCTTTTGCTTCCTATGACACAGTGACAGCAGTCTTGTTATAGAAAGATGATGAAAGTCTTGATCACCCAATGGCTTTCTTCAACAAATCACTCACGGATGTTGAACTAAGGTATGATCCTATAGAAAAACAAGCCTATGCTCTCATTAAGTCATTAAAAGCTTTCAGAATTTATATCCTCCATGCAAAGGTTGTTGCCTATGTTCCTTCAGCCTCTGTGAAGGATGTCATGACCCAGCTTGATATTGATGGAAAGAGAGCCAAATGGATCACAAAGTTGATTGAGTTTGACATAGAAGTGAAGCCCACCAAGCTGGTAAAAGGCCAAGACCTTGCCAAGCTCATGACAGAAGAGAACTGTGATCTTTTAGGCATAAATTTCATTGGGGTAAGTTCAACAAGTTTGTAGACAGAGGTAGCAGCAAAAGAACAACATGACAGCCAGAAGGTGGTTGATAATTTGTCTTCATGCGAGTGGTAGTCAGGTATTGTTCATTTTTTGCAGTTGGAGGTTTCTCCTTAACTTAGCATGACTCAAGCTCGAGCTCTAAAGCTCAGAGCAATTAAATTCTGCATTAATGATAATCTTTGTATTGGAAAGATCCTTCTGGTTTACTGTTGAGATGTTTGGACAAAGACGAGTCAACTGAAGTCATGCATCAGTTCCATTCAAGTATTTGTGGAGGCCATCATTACTGGAAGACCATAACTCATAAGATCCTAAGGGCTAGGTACTATTGGCCTTTTCTTTTTTCAGATGTGTGCACCTTTGTGAAATCTTGTGATAAGTGCCAAAGATTCACAGGGAAGCAACAACTCAAATCTCTGCCCCTGAGATCTATTGTAGTGAATGGTCCCTTTCAGCAGTGGGGCTTAGATTTCATAGGCGAGATTCATCCTTCATCTAGTGGTCAACATAAGTGGATCCTGGTAGCCATTGACTATTTTACCAAGTGGATAGAGGCAATCCCCACTAGAAATGTCACTCATCAAGTTGTCATGAAGTTTCTCTATGAAAACATCCTGATCAGATTTGGCTGCCCAAAAAGGCTAGTGACAGATAATGCAACAGCCTTTAAAGTTGACGCATTGGTTGACATGTGTAAGTCAATGGGCATTCAATTGGCACACTCTACTTCCTGCTACCCTCAAGGCAATGGCCTTGCCGAGTCATCCAATAAGAGTCAAGTCAGAATCATCAGAAAGTTGTTGGAGGAGAATCAGAAGAGCTGGGATTCTAAACTAAAGTTTGCTCTTTGGGTTGATAGAGTGACTAACAAGAAATCTATATGGACTTCTCCTTTCAAACTGGTTTATGGCACTGATGCCATTTTCCCCATTCAGCTAGTTCTACCAGTGGCTAAGTTCTTTCAGGAAGAACAAACTGAATCAAATGATATGGTGAGAAGAATGCTTGACTTGGTAGAATTGCAACAATTCAGAGAACAGTTGGTGGGCAAATCAAAAGCTCATCAAAAGAGGATCAAGGATACTTTTGACAGAAAAGCAAAGGTGGACAACTTTCAGGTTGGTGACTGGGTTCTGAAATGGGATGCTCTCAGACAAGATAAAGGCAAGCATGGCAAGTTTGACTCTTTCTGGACCGGTCCTTTCATGATAACTCAAGTACAACATAACAACACTTTAATTCTGCAAAGTCAATGGGCATTTTCTGAAACTCTATTTTATCTAAGGCTTCAAAGCCTTGCCATTGTAAATTTTATTTTCAGTTTTTGTTTTTGCAAAATAACTCCATGCCCAATGGAACACTAGAGTTTAGGTTCTATTTGAATTTTTCCAGGAAAGGCATCAGATCTGTGGTCCTTGAAACCTCACAGGGAGGCTTTCATCCCCAGAAGGAGCTAGATGTTATCTCCTCAAATAAATTAGTCAAATTTATTTTGTTTAGGTGATAGGGAGTCTTTTAAAAAATACCTTTCTAATTTGTTCAAGGTTTATTTTAAAGAAGCAATGTTTGTAATAAAGTTTCCATTACTTTGGTTTGGTTCTTTATTTAAAAAAAAAAAGAAAACACAGGTTTCGATAGCTAAGCGTTTCTCAATAAGAGCTTCTATGCCACCGAAAGCACTAGCTTTCGACAGCTTAAACCCAAAAGTTGGAGCTATTTTAGCTACTGAAAGCGCCAGAGCTCAGAAGAAGTCAGCACGTCCTTTTGGATGCCTAAATCGTCGGAAATGAAGTTTCATGATTGCAAATTAAACCGCCGAAAAGACAGGAAGTAAGTCGTTTGATGACTTGGATCTCATCTTTGCACGACATTTCAAATCTTTAAATTATCGGTTTCATTAAATAACGTGAAGGTGTACCTCCTGTTCTGTCATTCGAGTTATTAATGAACCGTTATTTCAAATCCGAAGTTGCCCTCTCATATCCCTTGTAATCAACGCTCTCCCTAAATTCATATCCCACTTCTCTCGCCTCTGTTGTAGTTGAGCCAAAAAACCCCTTTTCTACATTGTGTGGTTTCGCCTCCAAGCCCGATTTTCCAAATTGCAAGTACACAAGATTTTTCCAGTAGATGAAGACAGGAGGACCAGTGTTGGGGAGAGAGCTGGGTAACATTGGTTATATGGAATCACACCTAGAAGTGTGTCAACTCTTCAAGGACGCAGGGGGTTACAGATTTTGTGAGAAATTGCACGATTTTCACCAACAGGTGGCAGAAGCTTTCGCTTTGACTTTTGATGGGAGGATAGCAGTTATTGGTCAAGATGAATTCTAGGTAGACGAAGCCCTTATAGCTGAAGTGACAGAGCTGCCAAGAACTGGAGAAAATTGGTTCAAAACCACTGTTACAAAAGATATTGAATTGAGGTCCTACTTGAAACCAGAACACAAATGTTTGATTTGGAAGAAAGATATTCCTATATCTTTTCTTGAAGAAAAATGGCAACACTTGTTAAAGGCCATTCTTGCTTATATAACTTGTGAGGGCAAACATAACAGGGTGATGATTTATCATTTTAAACTCATGAATCATTTTACTGGTAGGAGCCCACTCAACTTGCCTTATTACCTTCACAAAAGCCTGACTAAGATGGCTCATCAAGTTAAAGCAAAACCCAACAAGATTGAAGGTAGATTGTCTCGTCATGGCTTGATTAAGCTATTGGTTTGTGAGTTGCTGCAGAGAAGGAATAGGGATTGGGGCCACTTCTTATTTTGGAATGAATTGCAGACAAAGCTACAACTAGAAGACAAAGAGAAGTCTTCTTCAAAGAAGTCTTCTACACCCAGGAGTGGAAGAAGGAGGAGAGCTATCTCTCCAATGACATCTGAACAAGATACTCCATCTTCCAAGCCCAAAGAAGCAAAGAAGAAGTTGGAGTTTGTTAAGGACACAGAGCAGGCTACACCAAAAAAGACAAACTTGTTGAATTTACCATTTTCAGACTTAGATGAAGAACCAGAAAAACAAGAAGTCCCTATTGATGAAAGTGTAGAATTCTCCATGGAGCAAGCACCAGAAGCCGAGTGGTTCAACAGTCTTGAGAAAGGTGAAACATCTAGCAAGAAAAGGAAATAGAGCAAAGCAAAGGAGATTAAGAAACTTAAAGAAAAAATAGAGCAACAAGAAGTGCTAGAGAGGGTAATTAAAGCTATATATGAAATTCTGTCAAAGAATTTTGCAAAAACCAGTGCAGCCCTAGAAAAGCTAGCACATGAAAGTATAAAAGAAAAGAAAAAGAAGAAGAAGTTGGTAAAAAATTACAACAGTTTATGGTGGCTAGTTAGGCATTTGAAGAAAAAGGTTAAGTTATTGAAATCATGGACCATGCTTTCAAAACATCAGCCTCAAGCATCTGGTGACCTTGAAACCCTAGCAAATGCAACCATCCATCTAAATGACCCAAATGCAGCCATTTCAGAAGATGGACAAGATGCAGGAGCTTAAGAGAAGCAACCTTAAGGTGTGTAAGAGCTGATACAAAGAATAGTTTGAAATTTTTTCATTCTCACTAAGAAGGAACTTTCAGTGGCTTAGGCGAACATTTCGACTGTTCATTAGCCACCGAAAGCAGAGCTTTCGGTAGCTAGCTGACCCAATTTTTGTCTACTTTAGCTACCGAAAGTGCTGACATGACAGGGAAGTATTGTTTTTGCACAAATCAATGTTTTGCTTATCCAAATGCCTCAGGAACAGTTCTAAATGTTGGATAATAATTAAATTCATCATTATCAAGAGTTCGTTTTGATTTTGGAGATGCCTAGCAAGGTGGAAAGGACAATTGGTTACCTATGTTTGGGGGCAAAAAGCTGTCGTGTGACAACAGGTGGCAATTTTGTCTTGTTCTATATCTTATGAGGAGTTACTATACCTGTCAAAGATTCTAAAGACATGAAGATCACTTGACATAAGGAATTGACCTATTTTATTGGACATCTGCCTATCTTCTTGTGCCAGTTATTAGTTTTTTGATTTAGGGAAATTTTGATCCAGTATTCTAGGATCTGGATATCTGATGTAAAGGCTATAAAGCCACAAACTTCTGATGAACTAAGGGTTCGACTTTGAGTTCTAGACTCTACTGTTATTGTGATACAGACACTTTCTTTAGTATATTCAGCCTGCAAGCTTCTTTCATTGTTATTGTCAGACTTTCTTTTCATTTCTATTCTATGCCTATGAGTTGAAATTATTTCTTTGTCTCTGTTTAAATGTCCTATGGTAACTGTCATCTTACCTTTGATTATTAAACAAGAATCATAAGCATCCATTACTAGTTTGTTGACCCATCATATATATTGTTTATGTATGTTTTGGTTAATTGATTGGTTTCTTATCCATTTGATTTACAAACCTATCTGATAATAGCTCTTGAAGGCCTTGTACTGTTTGAATATAACTAGACTGTCTTGAAGATACAATCCAGTGATTTAGATATTCATCTTGATCCAACCCCACACCCATTATTGAGTAAATAATTACAAAAACAATTAAGTTACCAGGCATCTCTGAGATACAACCTAGGAGAGTTTCTTGGAGTGATAACATGTATAATGGCTCAAAGACTATAAAATGTAATGACACATGGCAAGGGCCTGCAAAACAAGGCAAAACATGTATATCCACAAGAAAACAAGCCTAAAACCATAGTAAGATATAACCAATGTAATATAAGAGCGATTAAGATTAGTGCATCACATTCCTCTATATTAAAAATATTATACCTCTTCCTAAGACAAACTATGGGAGGGTCATCAAGGGCTCCAGTAGGCTAAGTTACCCCAAGGTAGAGAAGTTGGTTCTTGGGAGATGGATTTTCAAGGTCATGAAGTGAGTAAGGGGCGTCATGGGTTAGCTTCAAGATGTTAGAAGTTCGACATACAAGGGTCCGTAGTATCTCGCTCATGGGTGCCTATGATGGAGGTGAACTACAGCCACTGGTTCTTGTTATCCACGAGTCTTCAAGCCCTTAATTTCCTCTTACCACATCATCACATGAGAGATAACCCAGAGAATATGTAACACTCTGGCGATATTCCCATGAGTGATGGCCTTTATTGCTCTTTTGATTTTTTCTTTATTTTTCTTTTGTTCCCCTCGTGTTGAAAAACACATGCTTAACTTGCTTCAAAACACCCCAGGGAATATGTAGCGCCCTGACGATGCATCCACAAGTGTTGAGGATTGTGGGCGAGCCTCTAAGCAGGTAACCATGGAAGGCTTTTGCTAGCCACCCCTTGGGCCTTCAGCCCCTTCTTCCCATAGAGTGAGGAACGATCCCTTCTTGGGTTGAATCATCCAACTAACTTGAAGGAGAGGGATATGGAAGAGGGATATGAAAATGGAAAGTGGTAGGTATGGTGATGACCAATCCAAAACAAGTCCAAGTATGTACCCCTTTTCCGAAAGGGTTCCCCAACTGTCCTAAGAAACCAAGACAACCGCCAAGGTATGATTAGGGAAGAAGTATAACAAAAGAGCTAATGTCTCATGATCAAGAGTAGAGAGCTGTACTAGTCATAAATGCCTCAAATATTAAACTGACACTTACCATGGTCAAAGGCTTACCATCTTGTAGCATGTCTCGCGAAGGTGTCCTGCAAGCCTATCGAGTATCATAGTGTCATCTGCTGCTACCTTTGAAAGGTTATCCGCCAAATGGGGGATAACAATTATCAACAAGTTTTTATAACGACCTAATGGATGTCGTGAACAATTTATACAACAACAACTTCTTACCACCAAAATCAACAAACAATCCACCCAAAAGATAACCAATAACAAGTAGTTTAATGATGGCAACTTACAACTGAATTTTAGTGGTAGAATAGTGAGCAATAGATGAAGGAAAGACGATTTTGCAGCAACCCTAATCGCTGTAGCATTAATTTGTAACAACAAAGAGATTTACTAGGCCAATCAAGATGCCCCTAGGGCACAAGAAGGCTTATAGCATGTAGAATCAAATCCAACTTGGACAATTGCAATATCTCAATATTTCACATATACCAATGCAACAATATTATATCTCCAATGCAAGTGGATTAGTGCCTTATCAATTGGGTTAATGGAGTCTTCTGTGTAAGAGCTAAGGTTTGTTACTTCTCTAGGGGTGTAAGCCCTTTTACTCCCTAGAGAAAATAAAACCTAGCAAGGTAAATCTATAAGGGTGTAAGCTCTTTTACTTCTTGTAGCAACCTTTGCAATGTAGTTTATTCAATGATAGCAAGGTAGATCTTGATGGAGGGTGTATGCCCTTAAACTCCACCAAGGGTTTAGACAAATTTAGCTTGAAACAAGAAGAAAACAACACAATTAATGCAGAAATTCCTTACCAAGTCCAAGAAAAGCATGAAGAAACCCTTCCTTATCAAGAATATTCCACCAACATACCAACAATAAAGCATCCAAGAGATAACACCTATCTTTTCTTCACCCAATGACAAGAAAGATCATCCACAATGCACCGAGAGAAAGAGATAGAGCAAAATGCCCAAATAGGGCGGAAATTGCAGCCAATGTTAAGTAATTCTCAAGTGAGAGTTATATCCAAATGAAATGAAAGTGACCTTTATTTATACAAGATCACTAAAAACCAATTTGTCCACTTTTCCAAAAGTCAACATCAAATTAGAGAGGTCGACCCTCCCTATTTGTTCTTTACAACTTAAAATTACAAATACATAAAGTAATTTCCCCTTTTAGGGGTGATGTCATGCCCTAAAGGGTGACGTTAGGCCTCCAAGAGAGACGTTAAGCCCTTTGGTGAATATCATTGGGCCTCCAAAGGCCATGTGCTCTGCCACCAAGTGCTCTAGTGCATGCCAAGTGTCTCTCTCTCCATCAAACCATGTCACATCACCATCAACCATGAGAACCCCATCAAAAACCCTAGCTTCCATGTGACGTCGAGGGCATAGAAGATGACGTCTTAGGCCTTCCAAGGCCAATGTTGAGGTGCAAGGGGCTAGCATGTAATCATCTCATGGTGTCCAAGTGCCTTCAAAGGCAACATTCATCCTCCCAAATTTCCAATGGGAGGGGCACATCAACCAACTTGTGGGCTTCATGCCCCTATGAAGGTCCAAGTAACCTTGTGCCTTCACAAAAATACTTTCACATGACAAGGCCTTGGAAAGACAAACAAATTCACCCTCCAAGGTTCCACAAGTTACAAGTATTATGTCAGGTAGGTCATATCTAATAAAAGAACCACCCAAACATGTGCATCAAATCCCCCCTTTTAAAAATAGCAAATGCTCAAAGACCTTATACAACTTGCCAAATTTAAGTATGGGAGGGTTGTCATGGTGACCTATTGGGTAGATCATTCCCCAAGTCAAGGAGTGTTTCCCAAGATGACCCTCTCTAAGTCATGTAAGGAGTATGAGGTGGATGAGGGTGTGACTTTTAGGCATGTGGTTTCTTGACATACAATGGCTCATATTGTCTCATTTGTGGGTGCCTCTGTAGAGGGTGTGCTTGCTCTTGAGTTACCAATTATTTAGGTGCTATTTTTCCCAAACCCCTTCTTAGCCATCTTTCCAATCCCTGCTTTCATTTATTTGTAATTTGCTAGTCCCCTTTATAAGGTTTTCAAGCTTTGGCATTTGCAACTTGGCACTGGGGCGGGCACTGAGTAAGTAGAGCTCAAGTTGGACTGACTTTTGATGGTCCTTATTTGCTGTGTTCACTTTCTTTTCAGCATTAGTTTCTTATTTTTTCATAACAACTGCAATCTACCTCCAAGCCTTTAGCCCCTTCTTCCCATGAAATGAGGTTCAAGCTCTTCTTGGGTCAATATGCCGAAAAACCCAAAAGATGAGGAGACGAAAGGTGAAGAAGTATGGACATTGATAAGTATGTGTGGGAGCGGTATGATAACCCTTCAAGCAGAACACCTGGTAGCAACCCTTTTCCCGGGGGGGACCAATTACTAGGGCAACATGTCAACTACCAAGGTGAAATGAGGCAAAAGGCATATTTTCCAAGCAAACGTTTTCAAAATCAAGAAAAGACTCTTTGCAACATGTTCAAATGCTTCATTTATTAGAATGACACTTACCACAACCCCAGACTTGTTACCTCATGGAGCAAGACCTGCTGTCCTTTGTGAGCCAGGCTAGTGTGGTGGACGTTGTTGCCATTGATCAAAAAGTAACGTGTGGTAAGATAGGGGTCTCTGCTTGCGCATTTGCCTCTTGGTATTCCATTTTTGCAACCTGAGGGCCTCGAGACATAATCTCCTTAGTTACCCCTAGGAATGGGGGGTGACAAGTACGACATAGACTTTGAACATGTTGTGGAGATGTGTAGGAACCTAGTGATGTAAGACAAAAGTGCATAGTTCGATTACTTCATCTAGGATGGGTATTTGCTCAAAGGGAAACAATTATGTATTCTAGAAAGTTTGATGCATAAGAATTTGATAAGAGAATTGCACAACAATGGATTAGGACATTTTGGGCATGGCAAAACATAGAGTTTGTTGGAAGAGAGATGTTACTGACTAAGTTTGAAGAGAGATTAATAGATATGTGTTGCGGTGCAAAGTTTGATAGATGGGGAAAGGAGTTAGTCAAAGCACTAGGTTGTATAGATTGTTGTCGATTTCAAAGATGCCTTGGGATGCTATATTCATGGTTTTCTTACTTGGATTACCCAACGTAGATTTGATGTAATGTTTATTGTGGTTGATAGGATTTCAAAGATAGCACACTTCATGCCTTTGAAGAAGACCAATGATGCGACATATTGTACAAAGTTATTCTTTAAGGAGGTGGGTGAAATTGTATGGATTACCAAAGATGATCACACTAGACAAAGATATTAGATTTCTTAGTCTTTTTTTTGGAGGATGCTCTAGAAGAAGATGGTGATGAAATTATAGTATAATTTAGTGTATCAACATCAAGTAGATAGATTGATTGATGTGGTAAACTGAAGTCTTGGAATTTTTTTGAGATATTGCAATGGAGACAAGCCAAAATAGTGGGATTAGGTTTTCGCGTAGGCCATTCAAGATTGTGTATAGAGTGAATCTAAGACTAGCAACAAACTTGGTTGATTTTCCAATCGATATGTAGATAAGTGATGACACTAAAGCTTTTGTAGAGTAGATAAAGTAGGTGTATGGGTAGGTCCTAGACAAAGAGAGAGAGAAAAGTACGAAGTACAAGGAGCGCACAAAAGGTTTAAGACTTTTGTAGTGGGTGATTTGGTCATTGTACATCTCAAGAAAGAGTGCTATCCCAAGGGTGCTTACAACAAATTGAACATGAAGAAGATCAGATTGTGTAGGATCAAGAGGAAGTTTGGCAACAATGCTTACAAAGTGGAGTTGATAGAGGAGTTCCATATATTGCCCATTTTCAATGTTGCCAAATTGTATGAGTATAAAGATAAGATAGATAAGATAAACGTATTAATGTCCAACAAATGACCATTGAAGTAGGTCAATGGAACTGTTAGGTACAATGATGTCTATACAAAGCGGGAGCGCTAAAGCGACCCCTATATACAAGAAATAAGCAGAAAGTAAAATAAAAGTCTAATCTAAAACCTAGAAAGCCAACTCCAAGATGGAGAGGTGATCTAGGAGGGAGATGTACAAGATGAGTGGATCTAGAGTCTATGGTGCCAGTGGTATGAGGCTACCCTTGTCCACTAGAGCCATCTCTCCTAACATCTGAGGTCGAATGGATAAAACTCAAAATATATGTCTATTTGGAAGAAAAATCGGAAGAGGAACTGGAATGAGTGTTGTGCTGCTGCCTAGAAAGAAGAACTTGTCGCTTTGGTATGGAAGATATCATTTGGCGACTAGTTTTTCTGCTAGTATGAAGTTTGGTCTGGCGACACCGCTGGGGTCTCATGGAGGTAGGAATAGTGCCCCATGTCTTCACTAATCTGGGGTCATCTCTATCCATTTGCTACTTGGTGCCCCTAGTCGGGAGGACCATAAAAAAGGAAGTGATTTGTTGGGTGGGAGCTGGTCCAGGAAGTGGATGTGGCTAGAGGATAGAAGAGCGGAGACGAAAGGCTTGCTGCATGTCTAAGGCTAGGTATCTGTAGTCAGGGTACATAAAGAAACTGCCAATTGTCTGTAGCTCTTTGAAAAGACAGTGGAATCGTCCTTAGATCTTGTAGTAAACCAGGCAACAAAAGATGAAGTTCTCCTCAGTCTCAACCTCGTGGAGATTGCATAACTGACAAATCTCGTCTGGTTGATCAGTCTCAATCCGAAGACTATGAGAGTGAACTCTGAACTAGCCTTGGGGAATCTAAAGAGTGTGCATCCAATGGTGAAGTGTGTAATGGGGTCGAATAATGAGACCATCCCTCATAACCACAAAGTGCTCATTGTAGAAGGCCATCTTCAGAGGTAATCCACCTTGAGGGTTTATCCAAGTGACTCGTACAAATTGCTTGTAGATATCCTCTCTGATGATTGTGTTCATCTCCTGTTTGGTAGGTAAGAGGTGGTCGGGTGCATCATGGGAATATTTGAATGGAGGGAGCTGGTCCATCGTAATACCAACAGATGCTAGGAGATCCGATACTTTGGCATGCTAGCACCGAGAATGAACCAGAGAACTAGCGGATGCAATAGACTTTGATGAGCAGTAGGGAAAGTATGGATACTGGTCCCGTCCCTATGTTGTATCAATGAAACTCCGAACATGGTGCAGGAGCGAGAAGAGTGCGTGGAGGCAGATTGGCATAGCCAGGGAAGAATAGGATAAGATTGAGTGAGTGTTGGATGAAAAAGTGATGAAGATGTGGAGTGAATAATATAAGAACTATTTGGTTAAGCGGAAGAATAGACCCGATGTAGATAGTCTGTGTATATTTGAAGCAGAGTAATAGAAACTTTGCAAGAGGAAGGTGGTTGCAGAGGATGTTAAGGATGATGGAACAATGCGAGGATGTGCCTTGTTTTATTCACAAGCAGGAGTTGATTTAGGAGCATCCTTGAAACGACTAAGTCGACAAGCACTCTAGATGAGTGCAACATAGATGAGCACAATAGAGATGAGTGTGGCACATATGTGCACGACCATTAGAGGAAAGGAGTGCACAGGGTGCTGACGTCAACGTGATTGCAAAGGAATGCAATCATGAGAGCGCAACAAGAAGCACACATGGTGATCGTGTGTGTTATCGCATAGTTTGTAGTTTAGGTCATAGGCTAAGGGATAGAGACCAAACTGGCGTAACAGGAACCTTCCCCACCCAATGTCACCTCGATGGGGAGGCTCTTTCTGTTTAGGGAGGTTAGCCCAGGGGAGACGTCCCCGGTAACCTGGGGTTTGAAGAGGCAAAAAGTATAAGGCCAAGTTTTAGAGTTCCCTCTTCATAGGTTACCACCAATGTCAGACAGTCTGGCTAATCAGCCAATAAATGAAGTGTATGCCCTATTGAAAACACCTGCCCGGGACAAGATAATAGCAACACAATATATGTATTTGTAGGCTATAACTCAAAGGGTTAGTACTTCAATGACTATCTGCTATCATTTAATAAGCAATTGTAAAGCAATAGATATAGAATGAAGTCAACGTTTTGTCAATTAGCTATGAAAGATCATCAATTCATCAATATCTATAGAGATGACTAAGCCAACTATATGTCCAATCAACAATTTACTCAATAAAGGCTTCAAATCATCATTTAATTGCTCATATTACACTTTTGCTGCGTCAAGATGAGATAACCAACTATGACGTCAGCCCTAATTAGGTTAGTTTTGTTAGTTAGGGTTTGAAAATTTAAAGTTTTTGAAAGTAGTTTTGTACACTAAAACTTCAACGTTGGAGATCAAATAT
>ML779431.1:525597-537620 GCA_009831015.1 Picea engelmannii | reverse complement strand
GGTTCCTCACCAAGGTCATAGAACCAATCCGTTGCCTTGTCCTCGAAAGTGCACAAAAAATTATGCATCCAAACATCTTCATAAACAATGTGAGATTCATTCATAATCTTGATGAAAGATACACTATTTGATAGGGCTGATTTATGATATCGATGAAATAACCCTATAGCATCAAACAAATATGCATCAAAATCTTTATTAGGATTTCCCGGAATGCTTGAGAAATTAAGTGGGGCACATGACCAATGCCAGCATTCTAGTTTTCCCATACTTCAAATTTTCATATCAGGAAATATAACCTGCAAAATGTCTTCATACCTCATACCGATTTTGAGTGGAGTTACCAAGGTGAACCTTTGATGATGCCTTGTTTCACCCTACAAGCGACAAGTCTTCAAATCGGCAAAGGGAAAAGGGCTTCAAGTACAACCCTCATCACAATTGTAGCTGATCTACATATATTCAAGAAATGAACTTTATCCTCGGCAATGATGCCAAAACGTTATCACAAAATCTGTCACCCCAAAATGTAAATTCCTAAGCAGCCTGGTGAAGATTTGTGCAACTAAGAGGTTAGCCACTATCACTTTACCAACTCTATTCTACACTTTAGGCCAAGGATGAACCTAAGTCAAGGGGGGCTTCCCTATGGGTCACTAGGCTCGCTTCGTGTAGTATGGAATGGTAGTAAAGAGAGCTTAGCAACTTTCAACAAAACATAAAAGAAAAGGATTTTTATGTTTGTTTGGGGGTGATAGATGGAAGGGAATGACGAGTGACTTATTGTTTGGGCTATAGAGGTCATGCATGCAACTTTAGAGGGCGGTTCTAATGAAGGATTAGGGGCTATAGGTAACCAAGGGGGCTTTCTCTACAACATCCCTAACTTAGGTGCTAGATACAACCGATTTATGAAGGGAAGGGACTCTCTATGGGAAGCTCCACAACCAAATAGATCTAGGAGTGGCCTTGTTTAAGGAAAGGAACTATGCTTTCACACACTAAGGATGTCTAGAGCATATAATTCCTATTCCTTTAAACAAAGTAACAAGAAGGCTTCAATTACCTCCTGTAATGTAACAATGCTGCTCCTCTATGGCTCCTAGATCAACTCTTACAATCAAAAGATGCAATAAAAATATCCAATGGTGCGCCTAGAACACAATGCCACACATAACAAGTTGTACATAAAATGAAACATAACTTAGACAAATAATTTACCTTAATTCCACAAGCTTGGAGCTAGCTTGCTCACAAGTTCTTCTATTAATCAACACCATTACAAAATGGAGAGAGCAAACCCTTTTATAGGTTTAAGTTCCATCTCTTCTTTACAATAAACAATGAATTGTTTCCTAGATCCACTAATCTTTCCATGGAATAACAATAAAATAATCCCTTCAACGACTTGCTTACTAAAAGTAGCAAGAATTTTGTTGAGATCCACAATTTCCTCCAAGAGAATACAAAAAAGTAATCATTCTTCACAAGGAAAACAATATAATAGCGTTCTCATGCTAACTAACTCTATGAGACAGTTTCAACAATAATAAAATAATGAATTAGCTAGGATCCTTCTCCAAAAATAACCAAGAAGGTAAGAACCTCATTCATGTGGTTTGTTTGACTTTGATAGATGCTCCAAATGTCCACAAACCAACTTCTGAAGAAATTGATCCATGTATGGCACTTTTCATGCATGAGAAAACAACTGCAAATGTGGCTTGATGCATACATCATACGACCCTCATAATCCACGATGTTAAGCTTGATGAAAAGGTGAGGTATCTTGAAGTGGACCAAGTCGGCTCAATCCCACGTGATAACCATTGAGCTGTGGCACTATCTCCATAAATGTGGATGTCGAGCAGTTGAAGCAAGGTGATACACGGACTCCATAGGATGTTGGCGGTCCCTGATTTCATTTGTAAAGATGGAAAAAATGAAACAATTGTGGATTGCCCCATATAATACCTTTGATCAAGCTATAAAAAATCGATGGCTCCTCCAATTCAACTTGTACGAACTAGGAATATGACAAAAATAATACGACGGTTCCAAACTAGAGCAATGGCCATATGTATCTTTAATTCCACATCGACCCATCTTAATTGCAATTAGAATGGCGACTCCTTAATTTAGATCGGTAGCTTTAGTATGGTCGCTCCACCACGTCTCCACTGAATGAGTGGAGTAGAAAGTGGACCAAGCTCAAGGAAATAAGATGGCCCTTCATTATAACAGATCCATGTGAGTACTTATGGGTTCAAGACTTCGATATCCATCATATAAAACAAAGAAGGGGGTGGCCCCATGTTTTATGACATCATACTGCACCCTCCATGTCTTAACTTCAAAATAATTTCAATGTGGCGGCTCCATCCTTATGCACATTGTGGACCCAATAACACGAGGACGAGAACCATTGGTAGCTACTGAATAGTGGCTCAACAGTCCCAAAACTTGCTAGACCACTTGAAATAAAGGATGACCTTTTCCTTCAAATAGACTGCTATTTCGAGCAATCCATACGCCCCAAACAACTAGTGAAGGGAGCGATTGGTACTGCCCCAACTGAGAATTACTAAAAAATTCCAACAAACAATCATTTATATTATCCTTTGCCC
The DNA here is from genome assembly GCA_009831015.1 of Picea engelmannii. Lineage (NCBI taxonomy): Eukaryota > Viridiplantae > Streptophyta > Pinopsida > Pinales > Pinaceae > Picea > Picea engelmannii. The sequence continues at coordinate 534,993 of ML779431.1, read as the reverse complement.
ACGGATTGGGAAGGCCTAACTTGTTACTAATGTCCACCCATACTTGATGAGAAAAATGACAATCAAGGAATAAATGATAATTCGATTCTCCAACACTTTTGCACAAATAGCATATCCCAAGCCCCTGTTTGTCATGCTTTTGTAGCCTTTCCCACGTGAGAACCCAATCTTTGAGCATGATCCAAAGGAAGAGGACACACTTGGGTGGGCTCCTAATCTTCCACAACTTCTTGAACCACCAAACTTAATTATTATCCTCCTTTGCCATTGAAGCTTGATAACCTAACTTTGTAGAATATTCTCCTCCCAACTCGTTGAAAACCCAAGGCACATTATTATTGATATATAATAATAATGGAAATATAATAAATAAATGATAATAGATATCATACAATAAATAACGAAAGTACTAATAATATAAAATATTCCATATTGAGTATTTCAAAGGTATTGAACATATCCCGAGACGATCTCACCAAGATCTTAACTAAGATGAGGTGTACATATGGTTAAATATTGTCAAATAGAAACATGATACATAATCATTCTTGATTTTTATATCTCCAACTCAACGATTATTGTTGGCTCAATTCTTTGAAATTCTATTGGTTATCAAATTTCTAATTCAACACGCATGGTTTTTCTTATAGGACCCATTTTTGGAGCAAATTTGCTCTAATGATATGTGAAGTATAAGGGTTCTCTCCTTTGAATGTGTGGATTATGGTTCTAATGCTTCTAAATTGTTGCTCCTGATTGTAGAGTTGCTAGAACTTGCTTTGTTGGGCCAAAGAGAGAAGGGTATATCTACCCTATTAGAAGGGTTTTATCATTTATGTGAGTTTCCTCCCTCTTTTTTCCCTCTGATGTCTAATTCATGAATGTATCATCTTGCTCCTATCATCTTCTAGAGTTGTTGCTTGTAATACTTCATTGTGTAGGCCACACCCCTTTAGCAATGTTTTGATATGACACTTTCCAAGGTCCTCCTGGTGCCATTTCTTCACTGTCCTCCTAGCATTTCTTCACTTCCATTTTCAACAATGTTAAGTTCTTCTTGTGACATGCATATTGTGCTCCTTGTAGTCTTGACCCTTTGATGAGATTTCCCTTTTGGATTAACCTCTTGACTCCATTTTCCCTTGTTGGATTGGCACTAATCTCTAGATTCCTTCACTCTTCTACTTCCTAAAAACACAAAAAACATTGTTTTACTAAAGCTACTCTTTTATCACCTTGTGCCTCATTGTTTTGCTTTAGTAATCCTACTTAGGAATACCCCCCTTGAGTCCGAGGAGAGCCGGCCTAAAGTGAAGAGGATAGGTTGCTTAGGTGACAATGGTAACTATCCTAGTAGTTCCTTCTCGGGTTGCACCTTGTGGATTAGGGTTTTTATCTCTAAGTGTGAGTTGGGGAGGTAACATACCCAAGCAAAGTTGCCTCTTGGATTCGTTCCCACCATTCAAAAGTTAGAACCAAAAAAATTCTCCACTGGATCCATGAATTCGTATCCATTTTCTCCGTTATCTTAGGAAGGGATGATGATACCGTAGTTGACAAGAAAATGCTAGTTCTCCTAGATTGATTTCATGATTCCCCAATCCCCTCCTTCCACTATGTTGAAGCCATTTCCAAGAACATGAGGGAGCGATTGTCTAATTTCAATTCTGAGAAATTCTTCAGGTACCCTTCATACCTAGTAATTCCTGTTCATTTATTATCAATGTGGTTCATTAGCCCATCTAGGGACAAAATTGTAAAAGCAAAGCCAATCCACTAGGGTTATCGACTGGTTCCCATGGGTTAGAAAAAATGAGAAAGACTAATCTCTTTTGAATTTTGTAAACAAGTTTATGTATGTAACATTTTCTATTGTCATTGGGGAGGAACTAGTCAAGGTGCTCGATGAGATCAAATCTTATTTACAGGTACCCTTCATACCTAGTAATTCCTATTCATTTGTGATCAGAGTGGTTCATTAGCCCATCTAGGGCTAGAATTGCAAAAGGAAATCCAGATTCCAACCCACTAGGGTTATCGATTGGTTCCCATGGGTTAGAAAAAATGAGAAAGAGTAATCTCTATTGAATTTTGTAAACAAGTTTATGTATGCAACATTTTCTATTGTCATTGGGGAGGAACTAGTCAGGGTGTTGGATGCGATAAAATCTTATTTATACACAAGTGATCTCCATAGAAGAGGTGATTGGTTCTTAGTAGAGGATTACATGGTGATCAAAGTTCAAACTATGTGGGTCAAAGATATCCCCTTACAGGCTACCTAAGCTCCTCACACCGAGGGTTTTTATCTTAGAATATGTTAGGCAACTTCTACATGTGGATGAAATATGCTTCACAAAATCGAAGAAGAAAAGCCATATAGTCTACCCCATTACCTTGGGTGGGTGTGCTTTCTCTAATCACAAAGGAGCCAGGGAAGCAACCAAAATATTGAAAGAAATGGATTTCCCTTTGGACAAGCCATGGAAATACAATCCCCACTATGTAATATCAAAGCTAAAGGGAAATGTTAATCCTAGAGCTAATGCTCATGAAAGAAGGCCTATAGAAGAGAAGCTTACTAACTAACATTCCTAGACATGAGTGAAATCCATCATGGAAGCTCAAGATGCACCCATCAATGTGGTGGAACAAGTTTTCCCCCCTTCACTCTTTTAGAGCAACCTAAGGCTCCAAAATATTTCAGTTTCTATATGCCTGAAAATACAGTGGTTATAGCAAAAGACATGAAATTCAAGGCCCTAGCTGAGGAAAGAAGGAAAGAGGTGTTAGAGGATAATTTTGATAACAAATAGATGGCATCTTGGTGTAAGATAAGGTTATTCCTAAAACCAGAGAAAGTACCTTATGCATGCTTACTTGAGGATAAAAAATTCTCAGATATATATGATGAGGTGCACTCTGATGATGAGGAGGAAGAATCATTGGTCCCAACTATGTGGGGAGGGAAAAAGGGAAGGCTCGAACAAACTCAGCCTAGCTCAACCCTCATAACCACAATCCCACATACCAAACAAGTCTATCAAGAGGGCTTCTATATGCTCACATCTCTGGGTGCAACGACACTGGTGGGAAAATAAAAGATGAACAAGGTCTAGTTGATCGCATACCAGTTATTAAAAGGCCTAAGACATTGGGATTAGGGGCTGATCTAGGAACCCCACTCTCTAAGAAAGAAAACCTGTAGTCCACCTTTTCAATGGCAGGAGCAAGTCAAGATGAGATAGATGAGGCACATACCCATGAGGGAAACCCCCCTGTTATCCCCTAGCCTAGAGATAACTAAGGAGATTATGTCTCGAGGCCCAGAGGTCCTAGACATGTAGTACCAAGAGCCAGATGACTTGAGAATGACCCCAAAGGGCCCCTCTTTTCTTTAGTGCAATCCATTTATCACCAAGAGCAGTGTCCATCCCACCAGCCTTGTCCTGAAGTAGCAATGAGTCTTGCTCCATGAGGTAATGAGTCCGGGGAACATGGTATGTATCACTCCGATTTTTGAAGCACTTGAATATGTTGTATTGAATCTGTCTTCATTTCATGACGTTTTCTTGGAAATTATGCTCTTTGCCTTGTTCATACCTGGAAGGGTGACATGGTGCCCTAGTAAGTTGATATCCCTTTAGGATGGGTTTCCACTGGGTGGATCTGTGAAAATTCATTTCCGTTCCCTCCATACTTACCACTTTCCATCTTTATTCCTTTCATCTCCCCTACCCTTGTTTGGGCATTGGGATTGGCTACACTAGGAAGGGTTATACCTTACCTTGTGGGAAGAAGGGGCTAAAGGCCCAAAGGGTAAAAGTAGATGGCAAGAGTTAAAAGCCAATGTTGAAACCTTCGAGATGCTTCACCCAAGGATCCCCGAGAAAGCAGTGAAAAGCTTCTCAGTAAGAAAAGGGGACCCATAAGATAACATAAACACTAAAGGTATTAGTTGATGGATAGGGGGTCTCATCGCGAGCCGACCTATTATGACCATGGACATGTAGCGGTATAACACTACCACCTATCTGGTCACCAAGCGATGGTAGTGGCTCTTGGTGGCATAGCTAAGAGAAAGGGGGTCTCATCACGAGCCAACCTTCTCATTTCCGTGAAATATTTGTGGATAACACTGTCACCTCTGGTCATCAAGCCAGGACACTGGCCCTCAACTATTCCCTTGAAGCACAAGAGAAAAAGATAAAAAGAAATAAAGCTAAGAGTAAAAGGCAATGAATGGGCTAGGAAACAATTGCATTTATGACAAGGTGCAACTCGCTCTCTACAAAGGCACCCACAGGTAAGACTTTACATTTCCCTATTATTACATCCACCCCATGCCCAAATACTTACCCCATGCCACCTCATACACTTACAAGACTTGGAACAGATCCCACCTCGGAAAAACCCCAAACTTAAGAGAGGTTAGCCCAATAGGATGTAATGTCCCCATTATGGGACATTATAACATTACAGAGTGTTATGCCTACCAGAGTAGCCAGATAGGGGTGACAGAGAGTTCGAGAGATATTGAGGGGTTTTCTTGGGCTCGGTTTGCATCGTTCATCATCATGATTCATTCCGCATAGCTTGGCTTTGGTTCCATTCCATTCTGACGATTTCCGTAATTTTGAGTTATTATGGATCATATCTTAATTAAATTCACTAAGAAGGTCATAATGGGCATATTACTTGGAGAAACCTCTTAGTGTAATAGCTCATTGGAATTGGGAGGAAGAGAATTATAGAATAAGATGATGAGAAGTGACTTTCAGTGGTCGGAGAAGCCATAAGGATGGATAAATCCCTTTTTAGAGGTAAAATGGTTAATTAATTAATTAATTAAGTGATTTAATCAAGGAATAATAAAATAAAGTAAAAGTCACTTGGAGGGAAAAGGTCAACAACGAATAAGGGTTTCGGGAAGCTATAAAGGAAGGGTGAAGCAACCTAATTCATTATTATGTTATGATTTAATGTTGAGATATTTGCAGAGGAGGAAATCGACCACCTTGTTGTTTTGTGGATTTCTGGAGGAAACCACCACCATTGATCGGTTTCGGTGTTGAGAGACACACCCTAGCCTATCGGAGATACCATCCAGGTATTTCACCGTGCATTTCAGGTATCCAGTTCAGTGACTGCGCAACTCAACCAGTGAGGGTGCAAGGGTTAGAGAGAGGGTTTGTGTGGCCGTATGAGACAGTTCAGTATTTTGCAAATTCCTTCCGACCCATTAGAGAGCTAGCCAGGGCACACCTTTTGAGCCACCAGTCGTCAGTTTCCGACGGTGGAATCTCCCAGAATGCAACAAACAGTCATTTAGGGTGCAACTCTTGAGGAAGCACATTTGGGGTTCCAAGAGGTATTCCAGAGCAGATCCGAGGAAACCCTTTCAACCCATTACAGAGGAGGTTGGGACGATCGTTTCAAGTCATACATCGTTAGATTCCGTCGGTGGGATCACTAGGGTGCACTCCCACAGCCCAAGAGGTGTGCAAACCCCCAGGGGGTGACATCCGAAGCTTCAGAGGACGGATATTTAGTCCGACAGTCACCAGGATCAACCTAGAGGCCAGGGCGCTTCTTTTGAGACAATTTCCAGTCCATTCTGATGGGTATCACCATCAGGGCGAGTTTTCCAGTATCTGCAGCAGTTATCGTGAGCTTTCATATTGCGTTTTGTCGATCTATCCGTGCATGCACAGATCAACCTTCATCCTTCTGATCATGGGTATTTCCTGTTAGTTGATTTGTATTCCAGTTACGATACATGAGATTTAACTGATGACTAGTATATCTGCTTCCAACTTATTATTGTATTTCGTGCTTTTTCTATATATATCCGTGAGTTGTGTTGTCTTTTCTTTCATATGCATTATCTTTATACTGCTAAAACACTCAATGAATGAAACACACATGCGGAAATCACCAAGCATGTTCACACATTAACTCAAACGCATCCAAAAACCCCAGAGTATCAGATCTTAGTGTCAAAACAGTAGTCCAACAGTAGATATCCAGATTAGCTGGATCAGGGATATTTCAGTGGTATCAGAGCTGGTTTTCCTACTAGCCTAATGGGAAAATCAGTGAGGAGTTATTTCAGATTGTGTCCACTAAAATTCAGCAGTGATAACTTGCACTTATACCTCTAGATGCACTAGTAGGGAGGAAAGTTCATATCAGATATGGAGGACAGTGTGAGGAATATTCGTAACATTCTTGCATAGGGGCGACAACAGTTGAAGCAGGTTATGGAAAGCCTTCAAAACAATGCAAGGATTAATGGAACTACTGAGGAGTTTACAGATTGCTTGAGGGAGTATCAGGAGCTTGGTTCGACATTTCATACAGACATGTCATTCAAGGATTTTTGCACCATCAAACATCCTGAGTGGTATGGACCCCAACTATCAGGTGACAAGAAGGGGAAGGTGCACATTGTTAAGGTACACTATGACAGTGAGGATGAGGAGGTGCATGAGAATGCAACCACAGATGCCTATTTAGAGCAGTCAGAGGAGGCTAGTGACTCCTGCGCATTTGAGGGACAATTGGATGGATAGGATGATAGCGCATGTTCTTCATCTTCCCTACTAGGCAGTCTTGAGACTTCAACACTTCAATATAGTGATGACACTTGTGAGGATCCATATATGTGGGAACTTGGACATGATGAGATTAGATGGTTGGATGACCAATCCTTGGGTATAGACATGGCTTCTAGGAAGTCATGTATGGAGGATGATGAGCTGTCTATGATGATAGTGACACATTCTTTATCTTCTCAGACACCTATGATAGCCACAACACATGAGGATAACATTGGCATTCTTGATATGGTGGAGGAGCCTTGTGTGAGGATTGTACACCAGGGACATATGGATCTGCAGACCCAAGAGGAGAGACATGACTTGGAGACATTTGACCTTACACATACCTACCAGTATGGGGAGAGGGAGTCACCTCCTTTGGAGATTCCATTGTTAGATCAGGTTGTGGAGACTGACAGTTTGATAGGATACTCACTTCCAGGACTAGTCCACAGTGATGAGGGTGCACTTTGCATGGGTCAGGATGACCATATCTCATGTCTAGACACATCCGTATGGGATCCAGGTGAAGATGACATTAGCAGAGTGAGCGCACAGGAAGATACAGTTGCCTATACTGGATACAATGCGATTTAGACGTGGGTAGCAGTTGGTGATGGTGTGCAATGGCATATAGGAGGAATCAGTAGCACAGTGGACAGTGGGCAATTCAGTGCCTTATCTTTTGAGGAGTGTGTTGTTGGGGATTCCATTGTTGACACTAGTAGTGAGGGGCATGAGGTAGAACCTCAACGGGACTGTGATCAGGAGTCACGACACTGGACGGGACAGTTGAGAGTCAATGAGGACATGATCATGGAAGCCACTAGATGCATGGATGATACACATGCATTGGTGGTAGATTATTGTTGGAGGGCATCGATGGCACATTATAGTTCAGATGGGGGATTTGCCATGGATGACTTTCATACTCGGGGAAAGAGTAACTATGATGAGAGTAGACTACCAGTAGTTGTTGATGGACAAAGATTACCTATTGGAGGTTGGCGAGATGTATCGCAGGGCCCTGAGGGAGCAGGAGTTGGAGGTGGACTGACTCACTCATGAGTTGGTGAGCACACAAGGATTTTTGGAAGGCACACAAACAACCCTTCAAGAGTCAGAGTCTAGATTAGATGAGCTCCTTGAGGAGACTGGTCAGAGATACACTACATCTATCTCGGCATAGAGTCAGATATGTTCCTCAGTTACATTGTTGGACGATGTTCGGGTGTCACAAGGGCCACCATTCGTGGGTAGTTCTGAGACAGTCGGTCATACACATACACATGAGGATACTAGAGCTAGGGGCGGTTACGAGGACACTTTCATTTGTGTTCCAGGATTGGTTGATATCCACACAGAGGTTGATCCGACAGTACACCTTGGACATATGATGATTAGAGAGATGTACAGTGGGATTCACGGGGACACATTGGATTGCAGGGAGGAGACACACTTAGTGGAGCATAGAGATTCCTCTCCCTTGCAGCAACACATAGTTCTGGGAGATCACCTTCATAGTAGCAACAACTATCTGAGTGATGATGGAGGGAGAGTGATTGATCAACAGTTTGTGGAGTTATCTACTGTTGTACCCGATAGTTGGAGTTTAGACGATTATTCACCATGGGTGCTAGTGGATGAGATTTTGGTCCAATCCTGGGAATTGACCAAAGCATATGATATTTTCCGGTCCTACAGTCGGTTACAGATGTTTTTGTTATCTTTTCCCTATGCTTTCATCATTGACAACAACATAGGGGAAGATAGACAGTGGCAGGGGACATGGGGAGTTGGTAGGCCGAGACCACCTGACAGGAGTGTCTTTATTGCATACAACAGGATAGGGGTGGATTATCAGAGACAGACAATTGAGACCTTGGGCGTGATGGTGAGCATCTTAGGCCATGGGATAGCAGATATCTCAGAGGGTGACACAGATTCAAATTCTTATTGGGATGTGGATGGAAGGCTTCCGACAATTATCAGTACAACACATGAGTAGTTAGCGGGGATTGGAAGTGATGAACTTCCAATTTTGCCATGGGATCTTGGAGTCCATTTGGTTAGTGGGTTGTTTCATCTTATGATGGCCTAGGTTGCACCAGAGAGAAACATACTTCACTCTTGGATGGTTTTGAGAGGGATTGCAGGGACTTGTTCTATGTGGCGAGACAATTTCTCCCTATTGATACTCATGATCGAGTATGGAGGTGGTTGGGAAGATGTTGATTCCACATAGATACGTTTATAGGTTCAGCTTCTTGACAACATGCCCAATTTTCATGGGTATTTTAGCAAGAGGATCCAGGAGTGGGGGATCCAATATGTATACTTTAAGTAGACAGTCATGATCAGAGTAGTGCAGCATCCGCTTGATGGTCCCTGTCAGAGGTTAGCATGGGACCTTGGGATTACAGGGCTGGGCATTTCATTGACTGATGGAGACGAGTGGATCTTTGCAGGGGGAAGTCACTTTGACTTTCCAATGAGCTTCAGTATTGGGGGGAGCACGTCACTTGTTGGTGATTCGTTGAGGTCATGTAGTACCTCACTATGGCAACAACATGGTCAGTTGGTGGAGGTCGTGTTGGGGTTGGTACGGTTTGGGAGGACATACTCATTTCGGGTTGAGACCATGTGTTATTTGTAGGAGACTCATGGTATTGATATGTTACAAGACTATATTTCACTAGGCATTGCAGTTCACATTCTGATATGGGATCCAGGGATTGGAGCATTTCGGGTTGAGACCATGTGTTATTTGTAGGAGACTCATGGTATTGATATG
>ML779431.1:494967-514990 GCA_009831015.1 Picea engelmannii | reverse complement strand
CCTTGTTGAGAAGGGTTTCCCAGGATACTTCTTGTGTACTTGTGCATGGTGTTTCTTCGTGTGATCTTGGTTGCTGCAACAAATTGTTTATGGTTTAAGTAAAATGCTAAAAATTGAATGAAATTCATGCTTAAGCCTAGCTCATTGAAAAATCAACACCATAAGATAACATAAACACTCAAGGTATTAGTTGATGGATAGGGGGTCTCATCACGAGCCGACCTATTATGACCATGGGCATGTAGCGGTATGACACTACCACCTATCTGGTCACCAAGCCAGGGTAGTGTCTCTTGGTGGCATAGCCAAGAGAAAGGGGGTCTCATCACGAGCTAACCTTCTCATTTCCGTGAAATGTTTGTGGATAACACTGTCACCTCTTGTCATCAAGCCAGGACAGTGGCCCTCAACTATTCCTTTGAAGCACAAGAGAAAAATATCAAAAGCAATAAAGCTAAGAGTAAAAGGAAATGAATGGGATAGGAAACAATTGCATTTATAACAAGGTACAACTCGCCCTCTACAAAGGCACCCACAGGCAAGACTTTACATTTCCTTGTTATTACATGCACCCCGTGCCCAAATACTTACCCCATGCCACCTCATACACTTAAATGACTTGGACTAGATCCCACCTGGGAAACACCCAAACTTAAGAGAGGTTAGCCCAATAGGACACCCTGAGACCTTCTCCAAACCTAACTTCTCAAATTGCATAACGTCTTTGAGCATTTGTCTGGGTTAAGGGGGTTTTGATGCACATGTTTGGGTAATTTAATTATTGGATGTGATTTACATGCTATGATCCTTGTGACTTATGAACCCTTATAGGGCGTACTTGTTGCTGCTGTAGAACCTTGCCTGGTGGACAGGTACACATGAGGGAATGATTAGCTCGGACCTTCATGGGGGCTTAAAGCCCACAGATGGATGCTGAAACCCCCAACCAGGGGTAAGAAGAAATTGAAGACTTGCACCAGGAGAAAGGACGTTGCTTTTGGAGGCACCCTGACAGACCTAGAGCCAGGGGACCTTGCTCTTCCCACATGGACATTAGCCCTTGAGGGCCCTAGACGTCACCATCATAGCCCTAAATGTCACTCAAAGCTAGGGTTTCATTTTTGGAGACATTTGTGAGTCTGGTGGCACGTGTGGGCATCATTTGGGGCCTCTGGAGGCCAAGCGCCCCACTTTTCCAGCCCAATGTTCCACATATGGGGTTCAACGTCACCCTTTAGGGGCATGACGTCACCCTTGGAGGTGTTTCTAGATGCAAATTGATTTTAATTATGTCAAAATTGAATTTTTATTGTAAATTGGCTTGGTTGGCCTTGTTTTTGACCCAAAAGTGAATTAAACTTTTAAAGGTCAAACTTTTGTATAAATAAACATAAAGTATTATGATGTTTACACAACAACTTGTCATTGGAGACAAGAGGTCTGAAATTTGCGCCCTATTAGGTTTATTGGCTGAAATTGTGAGGTGCCACTCTTGTTTAATGCTAATTTTTGCAACTTGGATCAATTTTGGAAGTTTTATGGTGATCTTGCATGGTATTCTCATGATTATTCTTGGTGCAAGTGAAATCTGCATTTTGTCATGTATTGAATGGTTTATTGTATGGTTTTATTTGCTCATACAAGATTATGAAATTGCATGGTGTATTTAATGCTTGAAGTAAGAAACTTAAGTTGCTACTTTCTTACTTTTTATTTGCCAAGCTTTTCATTAAATTGATCTAGTAACTAGTGAAACCCTAGAGCCCTAAATTGCTAGCACTCTAAGGGTTTTGTACTTGGTTATTGTTGCATAAGTTTTACTCCATAAAAAGGCTAAGGAGAGCAAGGCGCTAGGGCCTAGAATTTCCTACACCCTAGCATTTTGTCTTTTGAGGTCAAAGTCTAGGAGGACTTAAGTCACTACTTCTCCTATACTTTTTCCCTCGACTTTTGTGCATCACCATTAATTTATAGCCTTAGAAAAAGCCGCCCTCCTTGACTCCATTACCCTTGAAGGCACTAGTTCTCTCCTCTTATTTCTTGACAAGACTCAACTCAAACTCTTTCACTTCATACTCTACTAATTTACTAACCTAGCATAGATTACTAACTACTAAGTAAGCTGCTGCTAACATCACTGTTACAACCTCTTCTAACATCAAGCCCATTAACTAAGTAAACCAACCCAGAAATTGCACAAGCCAAAGCACTATCACTTTGAGGCTTTAAACTATCCTTGTTACTATACTAAAGGTGCATTTCTGAAGCTGTTATAAATTACTTTGCTGCTGTTGTAACTGTTGCTACAGCCACATTTTGCAGCCCTCATCAGCCCATGCTAACAACAAAACTTCCCAGAAACTCGTGCTAGGCAAATTGCTATCATTAAGTGCTAAAAGTGTGTGTTACTGCCTTAGAAAAGTCCCTTTTTCTGAAGTGGTTTGCTGCTGTCATAGCTATTAAATCGCGGCTGTTATAAACACTTTGACAACCCCTTTTTTGTCATTTATTGACTTGTATTTATCTTGAAAATTGTGAGTGACAAAGCATTATGAAGTTTGCAAGACCCTTGAATCTTTTCCTTGTCATCATAACTTGCAACTTTCAAGATACATTGCTGCCACTGTAATCTCATCTTTATTGTATAATAACTTGTTCTAGCAGCACATAATTTGTTTAAGAAGTCATTGATTATAATTGTTGCTACTAACGTTTGATGTTTCATTGGTAAAGGGCAGGTACAAATGTCAAATCCACTTTCATTTTCCCTTGTCCCTTTAAACTTTACCCAAGTGACTTCTTTTGTTGAGTGACCTAGAGAGGGGTGGATTTTCACCGTGTCTTTCTGCCCTTCATCAACCAACTAGGTCCTGGGACGTCTCCCTTGGAGTGAGGTTTTCCTCCTCTTAAAGAGAAAGAGGTACCCTATTGGGGTGACAGTGATAGGGTTACCTCTGTGTTACGTCAATCTAAGCCTACTTGCCTTTAGGCTTTGGGCAAGTATAGATTGCACGTTAACACCCCCTATTCAAGAACAAAGTCCAGTAGAAGAGCCTCCAGAGGCTACAATTACAAGGGACGGGGGGGCGGAAGTAAGGGGATAGGAGAGAAAGAAGGATGAAGAGGACATGGAAGCCTGACAAAATATCAGTAGGGCATTGTCCCAGAAGCATGAGGAAGAATGGGTGGCCAGGAATGCAGCTAAAAAACAAGCAGCTAGAGAGGCAATAAGACAAATCATGGCTGTAGCAGCAGTAATAGTAGGAAAGATTAATAGGGGTAGAGGACAAATGCCAACCAGCAAGAGAGGTAGAGAACAAAGAGGCATGAGAGTCAGAAGAGAAAAAGGAAAGGAAAAGAGAAAATGGGCAAAGCCTTAGACCAAGATGGCCAAAACTGGAGATCCTAAAACAAAAGGACAAGCAGAAAACACCCTAGAGAATAGCTTGCCAGAAGTAGTTGGGCGTTTTTATCAAATGACCCAATCTCCATATTCTCAAAATTACTCACTGTAGCGTTGCCAGGAGGATTTCCAACACGCTTGGTGCTGAGACCTCTCAAGAGACTAGCTGTTCGCTCCCTTTATTTGAGAACATTCAGCCCCCGGACTCCATGGACCCCTATGATATCATGAAAAAAGAAAAGGAGAAGAAAAGAAGCACTACTGTAGCCCTCTCAGCCTTAGAGCCTGACAATCTTCTTGCACAACCTAGGCTGCTCCCTATCTATGATGGCCTCACAGATTAGCTCACCGTGGCTACTTTCGAGCCCTTAGTTGTGAAACCCGAAGCAGATATGAAGGCAGAATAATGGAGAGCAACATGGTTTAAAATCAAAACTTGTGAATTGCCTCGTATTGACGCCATCATAATGGAAAAGAGCTCCAACAACATAGTTTATGATGGTTATGTCAAGACTACCTTCGAAAATGAGAAATTCAAGAGGAAATCAAGGTCCATACTATCAGAGAATCAGTACTTGACCCTGAAAGTAAAGGCTTTGGAGAAAGAAAAGGGGATTTCAGAGGAAAAGATTGTCTCTTTAGGGAAGGATCCTCAAACAACTATTGAGGCTGTTGGTATTTTGAGCGACAAGCAAGAGCAAATCAAAGCCCTAGAAGTAACAAGGTCAGTTGCAACACTCATAGTTTTATAGAAGCTGTAATCAGAGAAGCAACAATTGGAATGGGAGATTGATTTTTTTGAACAAGAACAACATTGTTCTGCATGCCTCCAAGAAATCCCTTGAAGAAAGAATAGCATCACTAAAGGAAGACTGGACTGAAAGCTCTTCCCTGAGAGCTCAATTAGATGAATCAAGAGTAGTAATTTCTACTCTTGAATTCAGACTTAGCCAGGAACAATAGAAGAAGTTACTTCTAGTTCCCATGTAGGCCATGACCAAAGATCTAGATACAAATCAGTGGAAGGATAGGATAGATGAATTGGTCAGGGAATTCAAGGCATGGGAGGCTAAGAATCAAGAGAGTGAACAGTTGGCTAGGTCTTCATGGGCCTTGGTTGAAAAGAGAAAATAAGATCTAAAGAAACAAGGCCAAAAGCTGGAAGAGGCCCAGAAAAAGGAATAGATTAAAATGTTGAGTCGATTGCTACCAAAGAGGGGTAGACATTTTGAAGGAAAAGTAAGAAAAATCCCAGGAAGAAGCAATGCTTGTATCCAAATTGAGAAGTATTAAAGCTTCTATGTTTCACTATGAGAGACATGCCTCGCCTTAGAGAGTAGTTGGAATTCTACTCAAATTTGATGAGTTTCCTTAATGAGTGAGGCAATTTTTGGATGAATATAGAGATGAGGTGGAAACCAGGGCTCATATTGCAGAAGAGGCGAACAAGGTTTTGAATTCTCTCCTCAGCCAAACTCTACAGTCCTTAGCGGCTAATGACAAAACCCCAGTTTGTATGGACACATACACCTATGTAGCTAAACTGAGATATTGGAGGGCTATCGATCAAAAGTCTAGAGCTGCAGAATCCAGGATTGCTACTTTCATGAATGACGTGTCATATATGGAGACATGTAAGCTACAGTCCCCTTTGGACAATAAATTGGTTTTGCATAGCCCAGAAAAATATGATGAAATAATGAAGGCTGCAAAAGGAGAATTATCAATAATGGCGGATCAGGGATCTGCTCTAACAGTTTTAGAGATTGTGGAGCATCTACACAGTACAACCTTCCATCTCAGCATGGACCCTAACTCAGAGGTTCCTCTGAAGCCTACCCCCAGTAGATTTCACCAGGAAGACTAAGCTACATAAAGCTTTTCGAAATCTCAAGGGCAACAGAAACTGAATTTGACCTGCAATGGTTGAGTGAAAATTGAAATATATGAGTATGCCACCACAGATCCCACCCCAACTGCTCAGAGTTCACAACAAACAAGGCCGCCTTCCCAGAAAAGAGAAACTTCTAGAAAGGGCAAGAAACCACAATAGAGGGATAACTGCATTTGGTTATTTTCCACACAAGCGGGCCTAATTTTTTTGCATCACCAGCAGGCTGCAAAAAATCAGAGAGCAGGCCCCAGAGGGTTATAAAAGAAAGTCCCAACAACTGGACAAAGGATCAAGCTTTTTCATACTGACAAGTTACAAAATTTTCAAGGGAGTTCAACCAGCATTTGTATCCTAGGGCTTGGGGTTAGGGATCATCAGCATTGTTTTCAGTCTTTCTCTCTTCCTCATTCTCTGTCTCTCTCTCTGTAAGTGCTATTTGAAGCTCCAACCTGTGAGAAGGAAAGCAAGAGGCCCAGGATTGAGACTTTATAGTCCCCATCTGGTGTCCTCCATTGTAATTTAAAGAACTGTTAAGTTTTATTGTGTAGTCAGGACTGAGGCAAAGCTGCCACTAATGAAATAATAAGATTCAAACAAAGTTATGCTGGTTTCCATTCATATTTTTGTCTTCATGGTGTTGAATAAATCAATTGGTTTTTTTTTTGCCTTACCCATTTATCTCATGAACATGTTTTATAGGAATGTATGGTTTGCCCTCTTTTTATGTGCATAATTCATGTTCTGTTCATTTACCTTCCAAAGATTGAAAGTATGATTAAGGCACCCTTTTCCACACTAGTTGTTTGATACTACGTTTGGCAATCCTAAATAGTTTGTTTTCCTCGGTCACTTTAAAAATATCACAACTCCTTTCAGAAACCATAGCAGAAACGAACTCCATGCACCATAGGTCTTTGTTATAAATAAAGTCTGAGCTTCATAGTTAAATAAGTTATTCTCGGGTGATAGACGAGAGAATTCTTTCCTTAGGAAATATTGAGAGTACCCCCCCTTTGGCCCAAGGACTGGCTCGAAGGCCTAGAGTGGTGCACGAAGGTGTATCCTGCACACTATTCCCTGGCATTTGGCTCCTTTGTGAAGAGGGGACAATCTGAGGGACAACAGATATGACAAAGGAGTTACATTACACCATGCAACAATACCCTTTCTTGCCCCAACCAGATCAAGGCAGGGATTATGACAATCCAAAACTTGTACAGGAAGGTGCTTCTGCTACAGAGAATACTGCATTGTTGGTCCCAACCAGGTCATGGTGTCCTTGCCAATTCCAACCGCATGAAGAGTAGAACTATGTATCAAGACCTCCTTGCTAGGCCAACTAGATCAAGGGGCATGACACTCTTATTCAACCACAGTGGTAGCAAGGTTTCCTGCATACATCTCTCCTTGCATGTTTCCAATACTAATCATACAAAGTTCACAGCATGCAGGTTGACAATGTGTGAAGAACTCTGCATAAGGGGTTGATAGACTGTACCAGACAAAAATATCTTCTTCCCAAAATCTCATAATTTGAAAGCTCCCTCTTTCATGTAGAAGGGTCAAAATATAGAGGTAAGGTGAGTTGTGGAGGTAAGTGAAGAAAATTGAATTTTATTCGGCTTTATTCCTAAGCAAGAGAAATAACTGGATCTCACTGCATTTGTCATGTTGTAGTCCCCTGTTGCAATCCTGAGGCAACCCAACTCGTTTTTCATTGGTCTTCCATAATTGGCAAACTGAACCTTATAGGGTCACAAAGTTTTAAACCATGACTTTACTTCCTTGTGGTTTTCAGCATCAAGTAACTGCCTTAGTCTGTTGTGGGATTTTTAGAAATTCATGTACTTAATTGAGACCTGACTTCAATCAGATCTCCCCCCTTTGAGGTTGATGCTACCCGTCAACTTTCAACTTGTGGAATTTTTTATGAGATTGATGTCAGGTGTACTCTTACTTGATTGGGGAAGTTCTCTCTTTTTTCTAATTCACAACAACTCTATCTCATCCTACTAGGTTGATTTGGTCTTCATGTACAACACTTGATATTGTTGCAATACTACCTGCTGATTTTGGTATGAGTTCTTCTACAGTGAGGATCAAGGCTCCCTCACTGGGTTCTTCATCTGAAAAAGATGCCTCAAACATGTTCAACTAGTCTGTATTTACAGTAAAAGGTGTTCTCTTTGATCTTTTCCAGAATCTTGAAATGCCCATGACAGATGGGTTTCACCATCCTGTTCAGCCACCTGAATCTTTCCTCTGATAGATGCAGCCACCTGGTCTCCAATTTGGAAGTTATGTATTTTGGTGCTTATCATACTTGTCCTTATACTTTGCTTGTGGCTTTTACAAGGGTTCTTGTACCCGTTCATGTGTATATCCTATATTCTCTATGAACTTCATAGATTTTGCATGTTCCTCGTCTTCATGGTTGCTGCAGCCATATGACACTAGAAAAGCAAAATCAAAAGGTGTTGTGGAAGAAAATTTAGACTAGTCTCAAATGGAGATACATGAGTCGATCCATGAATTGCTCAGTTATAACAATTCTCTATGTATGGTAGACTTTCATCCAAAGCCTTGGGATGTTCTTGGTCAGACCCTCGCAATAAATGCACCAGAGTCCAGTTTACAACCTCAGACTGCCCATTCATTCCCCGATGAAAATCAACCTTCACTTTAGTTTAGTGTCCAGCAGGGTCCAAAGCACGGACCAAAAGCTGCTCAGGAATCAATTGTTTCTGCCAGATGTATTGGGATTAGGCAAGCCAAAGTTTACTGATAAATTCGTGAAAAAAAACTTCACTGCTTACTATTCCTATCTCCTTATCATCTCGTGACATAGAATAATTATTGCTATTTTGCTGAACATCTAGCACATAGTTGTTTCCTTAGTTCTTGGGAAATCTTGTCAGGAAATCCATTGAAATACTTTCCATGGCCTTGGCAGGACTAGTAGAGGGTGGTGCAATCCCAAGTTCCAATTTACTTGCTTGGATACGCTACACATATTACAACCTTGTACGGACTTCTCCACATTGTTCTGCATGCATAGCTAACTTGCGTATTGAAATGAACAAAGTTCATTTACTGAGGAATATCCAATATAAGAAGGACAACAGGCAGAAATCCATATAGATCTATAGGTTGGCTAGTAGCTTGTTGACCCCAAAGTGTCCAACAACTCTGAAGTTGTGAGCTTCTTGCATTAGCTTGATTCTTGACTCTCCTCGAGGGATGCATACACTATTGAATCTATACAATAATCCCTCTTCAAGGCTAAAGTACTTGAAGGATTCGACTCATACAATGGACATCCAACACTCAGAAGGATGATGTATACATGAGGGAAGAAAGAAGAGAACTTTAAAGCCTTGTATCTGAAATCATCCTATATGTTGCACGGTCAAGCAGTCCCCTCTTCATTGCTTTTACAAACTACAAGTCTCAGTGTTGGGTTTCTGTTTGAAGATCTGCGTTTATGAGCAGAATTTCTATTAGGGTGAGTTTGATATGCCTTGCAATTCCTGTGAGATTGTATTTAAGCTGTGTTTGACCTTACCTCTGGATCTCAAAAAATGGTCTTTGTTACTGATGTAACGGCAGTGATATCCCCAAGGATTACTAGAGTCTAGAAATAATATTCCTACTACTACACTAACAGCCAAGTTAATACAAGATTAACCATGACAATACTAAGGTAAACGTGGGGGATTAACCATAGCCCTAACTAAACTGAACTCCTTTAGACATAATGAGCAGAAACCTGGTATAGCTTTAAAACCCTTAAAGACTAGGCACTAGCATTATTGGATTAACTCGTTGAGTGATCTCATTTGCATTCAATTGTATAACATTTGGAACTCTGCTTTACATATATTATTGTTATTTCCACACGTCGAATGTATCTTATTATGAACATTAATTTTTTTTTGGCCAGATCATAAACCACATAAAATAAAGGGTTTGTTAGATTAATTCAAAAGTAGCATAATTATTGAATGATCTCATTTGCAAACAATTATATTGCATTTGGAACTCTGCCTTAAATCTACTGTTGTTAGTTCCACATGTGAATGTCTTTCATTACGAACATTATTTTTTGGTTATCCAGGGATCACAAGCCACACAGAAGAAGGGGTTTGAGCTGAATTCTGCAAAAGGTATGTTGCTAGATTTAGTTTGCTGCATCGTTCTATGCCTTTTATATGAGTTATATCATTGTTGTGATTTCGAAAGCATGCATGCTGAAGAAGATACCATATATGGATGCAATTTAGTTTACAATGTTACTGTTTTGAGATTTCCCTGTGGCTGGCTGGCAGCTGCTGAGGCACAAAATGCAAATACAACTTCATACAATGCCCATGGTGGGAGTGCATTTGGTGCATCTGGAGTACAAATGGCAAATTCGACTGTGAATTTAGCCATAGCAGCTGTGCCAATCTCTGTAGCAGGAAAATCTGCCACAGTTGCAGGGTCAAAGACCAACTTAAATATTGGCATGGATTACTGGAGTGGATCAACCACTGCCACTTCAACCATGCGTGGAAAACGTCCTGCAGTGCCGAGAACCACAGCAATGGTTCCTGCTCATCAGAGCATCTCTCTTATGGTTCCTTGTGAGGGTGTTCCTGCAGAACTTTGGGTATAGGTTCTCTTCTCTTTTATTTAGTACTTCTGTTTGTACCCATTTATGTTCTGGAATTCTGAATTAGATTTTTAGTATAAATGTCACATGTTCTGTGTTGAATTTGTAGAATGTGTTTTTACTAGTATAATTAATAACCTGAGATTTTGATTTACTAAAATGCAGGATGAGAGAGAACTTAAAAGACAAAGACGAAAACAGTCAAACAGGGAATCTGCAAGACGGTCAAGGTTGCGTAAACAGGTAACTGTACCCAGGTTTTGTGTGCATATGAAACAGATCTAGGAATATAATATATCCATAAAGATTTTGCATGAAAAACACTGAATCCTCATTTGGATTAAAACATGACCTTTGTTTCAGGCTGAGTGTGAGGAGCTAGGTAAACGAGTCGAAGTTCTCAAAGCAGAGAATGTTTCCTTGAGGACAGAGCTGAACCGATTGGGAGAGGAATGCAAAAAGCTCTCTACTGAGAATGCTTTTCTCCATGTAAGTTGTGGTTAATAAACTAGCCAAGGTAATGCTGGAAATGATTTATTTGGATTTTCTAAATTGAATGCAATGTCTAATTTGTTTTTTTACAGAAAAAACTGCGGACAGCTCCAGAGGAAGAAACTAGAGACACTAGATCAGAAAAGGATGGGGATGCTGGAACTGGGGAGCCGCATGAGCAGCAGAATGAGGACACGGACAGTGGTGCAGTGGAATCTATGCAAAGGGATGGTAAAAGAGAAGAAACGTCGTTTAATTTAGATGGAAGAAACCGACCTCTTGATAATAGGAACCAAGCAGTGTCTGTTTCTGCTGGTTAGCTTGACCCAATCTAACCTTTTCATTTCTGCGGACGTCTGATGCTGCTAGTCATTTTCTGTTAGACATGGCTTCAAATGCCTTAAGGGCTGATTGTCAGTGCAGACTAATCATGTACATGTATATAAGTGTGGAGGATTTTACCCAATTAATTTAACATTCACAGATTTATTGTCTAGGAAAATATTTACAGGAAGGGAGGACAGCGGATTCTATGGTTCCTTTAGTTTCAATCAATCTGTTCAAAGAGGCTAACAGGAGATAGTTTGAAGTATATAATCCACAAACAAGGGATGTTAATTTAGATTTTCGTTTGGTTGATGAACCTAATCTGGGTCAACGGTCAACTTTGAGCTGCTGTTGCTTTGCTGAATTACCTGTACTGCCTGTATGAATCAATGGCATATGCTTCAATCGCAAACTTTTTGGTGAGTAAGCCAGAGAAATTCACATGGCCACTCCCTACACTTACTGACAAGGAACAAACTGTCAATAGTTTTGACTTAGTTTATAGTTGAAGTGGTGGAAACTGCTTTTTTCTTGAGGTGAATGGAGTCGTGAAATTGTAGAATGTAATTGTATAGACTCACAATTTTCACCATTGGCAGCTTCTTGTAATAAGCACATTGATACTAAAGTTTCTCTTATTTACAAACAATTGAGATCTGTTGGGATGCTATTCCCTGAAAGCTTAAGCTGGACATTATACATCTTTGTTAATTATACTCAGACAAATTATATCTAACTTTTATTTGGCAGGTGTGCTCATGTACACTTCTGGTGTTTTGATATTGTCAAAGTCTATTGTTCACGAGGTTTCAGGATGTGCCTTCTTCTTTCTTCAACATTGTTGTTTCCATCTGATGAAGTTTTTCCAAGTAAATATATTTAAAATTGTCATAAAATTCATCCATTGTTCTCTGTTACAGTAAAAACTGGTGTACACATGATGAATGTCATCGAGACAGTGAGTAATTCATTTTAGCATTACCATAGTCATTGGAGACACTACAATTCATTGATTTTTTTTTCCAGAATTAAAATTACTGTAATTTATAGTGAGAGTGCTTCCTGGTAGCTTCCAAGTAGGAATGAGTTTTAACTTTTTAATATTTTATTCAATGATTGTAGGAATTATTTCAAAACTTGAAAGAAATTTATCTGGGCGGGGGGGAGCAGAGTGTTTGTCTTTTTGGAAGAGAGGGAGACGGGTAGCATATGGAGGTGGGATGTGATACGGAGATAGAGGGTTGACTTCCCTTAGTTAGCGAAGGGTTTCCAAGGAGAAGGAAGGTTGACTTAGGATAAGGCCTTCCAAAGCCTTACTGGAATGCAACATCCCAGCCCGCAGATAGGGCTCTTCGAAACCTAGATCAAAATACCCCTTGAGGGCCTTGCAAAGCCTTACCAGCATTTTCCAAATGGGAGTAGCGTTTGGTGCATAGGCTCAGTCTCCGTTGAACAATATGGCTTAGTCTCAGTTGCCCAACAGCTGGGCAGTGGCTTTAAGGGATTTTCAAGCTATAATGGTAAACCAATTTTATGGTTTTGCACCTGTATTATCTTGTTTTTGTTGCTTGCTTTTTGCTTGCGAGTTTTAAGTTGAATGTGATTGTCACTACAATGTAATTGTGAACCTGGTTAATTTTAGGTCTTTTGAAGATGATCTTTTCCATCATCATTGGGAAGAGTATACTGAGTCTCTGCTGCATATTTTTGGATATTTTCTTGATATCATGTCAAATGTCTGACTTGGCACCTCATTATACATCTTACCTATATAACCACTAAGCAAATCTATTTACTGCTAAATCTTTATTAATAGTAGTCAGTTTTAAAAACATGTTAACATCACAGTGAATAACAGCTAAATTGTTGCATTGTGGGGTTCAAAGCATGTCTCAAAACCAACAAATAAATACAGACAAATTTTTCAAAGTCATTTTCTTGTTCTAAAACTCACATCTAGTCAAACTTCGATCCATGACCCAACTTCTTAATTTTGGGTTAGTTCAACCAAAGACCAGTTATAGTCAATTTTCAACATATGGTAGGGAGGAAAAGGACAGACCGGAGTTGGAGCAGGGAACTCCAGTATGCTCATCATAATATCGTTCTTTGATTATTCAATTCTTTGACAGTCTGCCTTTCATATGTTTTGCATCCTATACATATCCCAAAACAATTATGCTTTCTATGACAGCTGAACCACCAGTTAATGTCATCAAATCCTATGCATACCCCAAAACAATTTGCTGCTTTCTAAGACAGCTGAACCACCAGTTAATGTCATCAAATGTAACTCTGTCGATTTCCTTCTTTGGGTCTATTATATCCATTATAAAACTTCTTAATATCTGACATGTACTGTTGACTTTTCTCACTGCGGTACTTTATAAGTTAATGTTCCTTTTCCTTGCATTTTTGTTGTATGCAATTTCTTGCTGTATGAGAATAGCTTTTATATTTTTTTGGTCATTCTTACGGGTTGTCAGCCAGTTTCCTTCTATATTTTGCTTTTTTCTGCTGAATTGTCTTTGAGAGTTTGTATCGACTGTAGACATTGGACAGGCTATTTTCTGTTGTATGGCTAATCTGATGTTTAGCATTGGATTAGGACTGGTTAGAAAATCAGAATCAATGTGGCCAATGGTAACAATTTTGGTATGTTTAGAAGCCAACCTTGGATTCTAATATCTGCAATTGCTTTTCATATAAATCATTTGACATTCCTCTTAAACTTTTGAATATTATTGCTTGGCATTATAGTGGTCTCATTGCCACGCTTGTGTGATATATTATGTTGGGATAATTTTAGAACGCCATATAGAAATGGCTACTGGCCTGGTTTTGGCCACCAACCTTGAGAACATGGCTGACCAGCAACTTACTGTGACAATCTAAAGGTTACATGATAAGGTTTCAATGGAAAACTAAATTCTCAAATGCATGTATATTCTTTTCATTAGTTGCACTGTGCTTTACTTCAAAGTACACCACTTGGTTACGTAGTCACTTTCAGGGGTGCATGGTATCTTGATTGCATGGTCCTAAGGCACCATGTATGTGTCATTACTATGCTGGGATGATACATTATGCTGGGATAATATAGGACAGCATATAGAATGGTTGAAGGCCTAGTTTAGGTGACAAACTCCATCAACATGCACTGAGAATGGGACTAGCAACAATCTGTTTGATAATTCAAAGGTTGCATAGTAGGGTTTCAACAGATAGATTAACCTTCGAGTTTTTTATGAATATGCAATGCTTTTGTTATGTGTCGATGTATTATTTATGGTTAAGGATATGTCAATATTTATTTGACATGCTTCCCCACGTTAAGGATTAGGCCTTTAAAGGGATGTTGAACATATATATTTATGGTTAAACGATATTTTAAAGATGAAATATAAACTTGAGAAGGTATTGAAGATCCTTATAATTGACATCAAGTGACCTTTTTAGGTATGTACCAATGTTAATACATTCATGTGCACTCTTTCTCTACACCAGCGTCATGGTTAGCCTATGCCTTCCATTTATAGAGAATTTTGCAGATGCCCTTGCTATCATGGAGAGCGAAGCATGGAAGGAGTCTCTCTCAATGAATGGTGAACAGGTAGTTCTCTTTCCCTCTGTGTGCGCTCGTTATTTTTATTAGTTTCTTAGTCATTTACTTAAAGGTAGACCACTTGTTTACATGTGTTTGGAGTTTGCTTGACATCTCTTGGAGCCTACCCAATAAGATTATTGTGGGGTGCCATGAAATCTTGCTTGTTATGATATCATAAGGAACATGCAGCACCTTTGTCCATCCCTCACCCTCCTCTTGCTCAACTTTTCGCTCCCAAGTAGGAGCTAACTTAAAAAATCTCTTTTTACAAAATGAGTATTTTCTATAAAGCTAATAAACATTTTGCATGTGTAAAATTGCACAATTTTACATTAACATCATTTTCAAATATGCCTCTGCATTTATTGTATTAATGAGTACAAAATCATTGACTTAACATAAGCAAACGTATCTTATTTTATGAACCTTTAAGGACTAATCTCACCAATGAGAACTAGCTCTAAATAGTACATTTGGTTTAATTAGAGGAACTTGATGACAAATGCTTTTAGGCTAGTAGCTAATGTAGTCTTCTAGAAACAAAATACAGAATGCACATTAAAAGGTTTATTTTTTTTTATTGTAGATGACCAAGGCACTCAAAATTTGTTAGTTATGACCAAAAAAGGAAATCATTTTTAAATGGCTAGGTCCTTTCATCATTGTTGGTTAACATCATAATGATGCATATGGTGCTGCCACCCTCAATGGAAGAGAATTTGAGATGTAAGGGAATCCACAATATTTGTAAATTGTTTTCACATGTGACTTTTGATATTACATTGATATATTGTAGATATTTATGGTAGAAACAACAAAATATAAACTAAACATCATGAAAAATTGCAACTTGTCTCCACACACACACACATAGAATGAACATCATGTGAAAGAAACAATAAAGTATTGGATGCAATGGATCATTCATAATAGCTTAAAGTGTAAGTTCTTAAAGTATTTTGAAAAATTATTCTTTATTATGAAAAAACGTAAAGGCGATGATACGTATTACTAAATGATGACCTTCAGTGAATACATGCTTTATATTAATAGATAAGCAAATTAATAAAAGTACAGTTGGGATGCTTAGAAGATTATAAACATTGGAAATTAGGTAGTAGTAGACATAATCCTTGATACATTATTAGCAACTGTACGCAGTGTAGTGCATGAATTTTGCACTTGGTGCTTATCATGCATGCACCATAGCCTTACACTAAGTTATGAATGCGAGATTGACATGCACTCCCTACTTGTCGATGACACCAGGACCTCCCACAATGGGTGATATGGTCCACTTGTGCCAAGCTTCCCTTCATCGTCCCTTGCCTTAGCCTAAGTGCAGAGTTGTGTCCTACACTTAATGCTTGGTCCCTAAACCTCTTGGTTTCACTCCTCACCTTTTCCCTTTCTTGTTCCACCCTTAGCCTTAGATCCATGCCATTTCCTATGGATTTGTTCATGTTTCCTGTGGGCTAGTAGAACATAAGGCACTTTTTAGGCCCAAAACAATAGAATCCACATATTTAAGGCATAGATAAGAGCGCATGCGTAGAAGAATTGGACCATAGATAGGTCTAATAGTTATGTCCCTAGATTATTGTATTTTTTATTTATACCCTCGTTGTTGATGGTTTTAGGGTTCCTTTTGTTGATATAAAATCTTACTGAGACTTTGTTGGATTGACATTAGATCTTTGATTTGATTAGATTTACTTTCATGCATAGAGTCCTCTTGCTCTGCAATCTCCTCAAAGCTTTAGTGATTAAAGTATTTCCTTG
This sequence comes from Picea engelmannii, assembly GCA_009831015.1. Classification (NCBI taxonomy): domain Eukaryota; kingdom Viridiplantae; phylum Streptophyta; class Pinopsida; order Pinales; family Pinaceae; genus Picea; species Picea engelmannii. The sequence continues at coordinate 498,831 of ML779431.1, read as the reverse complement.
GATGGATTCTCACAATATAGGCTTGGTCTCTTTTCTCAGTGTGGAGGATTATCGACACATCTCATGGATAGGGTTGTTCATTCATCCGAGGGCACTTAGATCTCCATTTTCAGTATTTTTGTTTGTATTACTTCACATAGTGGCTTCTAATAGATTATTGTGTTGTTTTGGGAGGTTGTATCAAGTGGTTTTGTAGGAAGATTCTAGCTTTCTTGGATTGTTGAGCGAGGGCTTCATTATTTCATTGGGAATTGAGCAAAGGTTTCTATCCTTCCTACTCCAAGTAGCTTTCTCATCATGCCTTTGTTTCATTTTTTAGTAGCTAAGTCAATCACGTATATTAGTGAGGGAAGTACACCATGTTTGATTTTCTTCTATCTTGTATTTCTTAAACCCTAAGCAAGATCAATAAACTCAAGAATATAAGCCATATATATTGAATGTTGATATACAAATAACCTTCTCAAAATAAAAAAGTAACAAATATGAAACTTACAAGTGCAATGATTGTACATGTCAAAAAATGAGACAATGTTGAAAATAATGATGCAATGTGTGCAAGAAGTACATAGGATAAAAAATGTGATAGTGACTCTCCATGTAATTCATAGATTGAGTGACAACATCATGAACAAGTGTTGCATGGCAACGTAGTCCCTGCCAGGTTGGAATGGGAATAAATGCACTGCTGTGGCGAGACCGAGGGAGAAATAGAAGCCCGAAGCAACAAAGACACGTGAGAAGCAGCTTGAAGTACAGGTGGTATCCATGCATAAATTGACGTGTGCCAGTGTGTCACACGCCAACCATAAGACACCGGGTTGGTAGATGACCCAGGGAGAAAGTCACCGCGGGAGTAAGGTCGGAGCCACGAAGAACCTCCCAAATTAGTTAATCATAATATTATATTAATATGGAGTTAATATGTGAACAAGGATGTCAATCCTACTACGTTTTTTATAGATGTAATACTCCTGTTTAAGTTTATTCCTGGGGCGTGTATAGTTCAAATATGGGACTTAGAAAATTTCCGTCGTAATGACTTGAAGCAATAAAAAATGATAGTAGTATTTTTTATTTTTTTTTGAAATAAAGGTTCCTGGAAAAAAGGACCAGGAATCACACACGTTAAACATTCAAATATAATAAACACAATTTCCTGACATCCAGCATAGTTGAAGAAAAAAAATTAAGAGCACATAAAAATAAAACAAGATGATCGATATGCATAAAGAAAATTAATTTAGCATTCCGAAAGCAGCCCACAAGGCATCGCCAAAATCGTTCCAGAATTAGTTTTCTTTGAAATTTATCAAAAATTAATAGTATGTTACATATTTCTGGAAATTTAAATGTGTTTGTCATATAGACTGGGATTGGGGCTCCTGCGGATCATAAAATAAATAAGTACAAGAAATAGGACTGTAGAAAGAAGAAGTATGTGACGGTAGAGAGGAAGACCTGAAAAGAAGAAATTAAAAATTATCAGTCTTTGGTTAGAGATTTCTATTTAAGGAGGTAGAATAATTGGATTGATAAAGAAAGCAAGATGTGATCAGTATAGACTTACTATGAAGCTGATGCCTTTTTGTTGCTATCGTCGACGACCACTGGAATCATGCCAACCGGTTGTTGCCCTTTGTCGGTGAGCTTGTCAATTCTCCTTTGGAGCCATTCTGCAATGTAGCTTCTCATGGGGGCCACGTTGATTTCATCCCAGATTTCTATGTTGAAAATCTTGTTTTCTAATTTTCTTAGATCCATAGAAATACTATGTAGAGCCTGTTCAATTTCTTCATTGTGTGTCGAATAGTCCACTAGCTAGTGCTCGACGTCATCTTGACCATATTCAAGGATGCCATAAAACTTTTCTAAAGACAACCCCTTTAAAATATCAACTTGTTCATCGAAGGCTTGCTTGGTTAAGGACAAGGAGTTGAGGATTAAGTTTGGGTCTTGAACCTCGTTGGTACTTCCAACTAAGTCTATTTCAGTCAGGTTTTTGAATAATTCTTCTTTCTCTGATATGGCTTGTTGACATGATTCGACAATGAGGTGTAGGTTCTTAACTTTCTTTTTCCAGCATGCTTTTAATTGTTTGATATTGTTCGGGGAGGGGAGATCTTCTTGTCTTCTTTTCAGATCTGAGATGTTGATGACATGGTTGCCAAAAGGGATCACCGTTTGTAGATAAAAACGTTCTTCATTTTTTAAATCTGCCTGCAAATGTTTGTTCAAATCATTTCCCCTCGTTCGAAAGGAAGCTATATCTTGTTATGTTTCCTAGGCTTTAGTAATTAGCTCCATTCTTTTCTTGATATTCTTCTCTACATAGCCTCTATAGGATGTGAGGAGGCTGGAGGATCCTTTTAACTTGGTTGTAGGGGTGGCAGGCACGGTTTTTGCTAAAGCACTGACAAACAATGGGGTAGGAATCAAAGCCTCCTCCAATTCCTTGATTTGGTCATTCAGTCTGACATTCTCTGCTTCAATTCCTTCAATGGAATCATCAAGAGCATTTGTGGTTGCTCGGTGAAATCGGGAGATTTGGGACGACTGCATTTTCCTAAGGTTAATCTCTGAATGAGATTTCCCTTTCTTATTTGTTACATCTCTCTTTTCAATAATTAAATTTTTAGATTGGCTGTCAAAAACAGGGCTCTGGAATACGAGGGATTCATCTTCGTAAAAAATGTCGGTCTCAACTATTTTCATTGTGGAAGTATGGTGCATTGCGTCCGCGCGCTGATCAACTTTGCGGAACACGTCATCCACAACAGTTTCAAGTTGCATGTTCTCACTTTCAGTTTCAGGCTCTTCCGCCTGCCCTACAATTTTTTTTCTCTTCTTCGTCACGTGCAACGTGTGAGAACTATCAATTTTTCCGCGAGGGGGGTTTTTATCTCCTACTCCGTTTGAAGATTTATCGGTTGCTTTCTTACTGGGGTGGGCCGTTAAAGAGATGCTCCGTGATGTCGTGCTCTTGGGAGTGTTGGTCGGGGACTGGACACTCTTCTCATCGGAGCCTTTTCCCTGTTGTCTACACAATTCAATTGTTCTTTGCAATGTCTCTACGTCACCATCGTCAGGAGCAAGAGTTTTGTCGTCACTTTCTTTGTCTTCGATCATGCGTGTATGGATAAAAGAGTTGCTAAAGCCAACTGCTAGTAAATGTTCTAGAAAAATCCCATTAGGTTCGAACCCATTTAGCCTTTCAACATATTTTAGGTTCAAGTTTTTGAAATGGCCTGGGAATTCGTCAATCCTGTTGACGTTTCTGAACACAAAGTCCTCGACTTTCCAGGGCAGAGGAATGAACTGTTTTTTTCTCTTGCCATGGAAAAAATGCAACCAGTAGTTGTATTGCCTTGCTATTTCTGTTACAGACATCTTGTTCATGATGTGACATAGAAGGAAAGCAGGATTTTCCTTGGAGACAAAAATCATTATTACACTGTAATTTTCCTTTTGTTCAAGTGTCCCCTTCCTGTCCAAAAACTTGGTTGCCTGGCCAAACATCCGAGGAGCATCCTTTCCTAACAATAAATCTTTGAAAACCAAGACAAAGGCATTAAAAACCTCATAAAAACAATGGGAGGCCTTGTGCCTCCACAAGGCCTGGTACCAGAATGTTACTAGGTCAAATTGATAATTTATCTTCTTGGACAAAGACAATTTTGGAAACAGACAACAATGTGCTATCGCAAAAATCAAGTAGGATGTGTTGAAATAATGTAACTGCGAAGAGCATTCTTATTATTATTGGATTAAATCCCCATTGTGGATTAATCATGTCATTATTATTATTATTGTTATTAGATTAATCCCCATTGTGGATTAATCATGTCAGTAATTGAATAAGGA
>ML779431.1:413746-452485 GCA_009831015.1 Picea engelmannii | reverse complement strand
GTGCGGGTTAGGACCTTAACACATCTCCAGTATTTAAAATTTTCACTTGCAAACTGGAAATAGAAAACAACAAACAACGAATACGAACATAAACATAGCAACAAAGTTCAACCGTCAATAGGGAACGACAGAAGCACAGTTCTAATCGCGGTTGCAGAATCTCAAGCGTGCAAACTGCAACAACAACAACAAGAAAACAAGAGCAACAACAATAGGAAAACAAGAAACCAGTTAACAAGCAACGAGAAAACACCAACCAGTGAACCAATAATGCCACTGAAGAACAGTATTTCCCATATTCACTGCAGACAACATTGTAAAAAATAAAAATAAAAATAAAAATTGGACTAAAATGTATTGTAACAGGCTTGTTAAGTAATGCAGGAATGCAACCGCAACACTGAGACCCGCTGGTGAATGGGGAAGGACAGAAGCAAAACCCTTGGCCTGAAAACTACAACAGGTCCAACTGAAAATGCAGGACCCCAACCTTGCAAATTTGAAGCAAACAAGAGAAAGAAACAAACAACAAACCAATGAACAAGCACCAAAAGACCCAATTGTAGTTGCAGGACCTCAACTCTACAAATTTGAATCAAATAACAATAACCAACATCCAGAAAACCAACGAGCAACCATCAACCAGTCAACCAAGAATGCTGGTGAAGAACAATATTTCCCAAATTCATTGCACAAAAGATTGTACCAAACAATCGGAGGAAAATGTATTGTAACACACCTATTAAGAAAACATTTCAGGTTGTGAGGCATGTCAGGTAAACATTTAAGGATGTGAGGACCGTCCAAAGGCCTCCCACTGTGTAATCAATTAAGAAATTTGCAGTTTGCACGGTTGCTATTTTTCATCCGCAATTGGAACTGAGCTTCTGTCATTCCCCATTCATGGGTAAGTTTCAGTGCCATGGTTGCATCCCTATTCGTTGTTTGTTTTTTTTTTCCAGTTTGCAAGTAAGAATTTTCAATACTAGGAGCGATCAAAATCCTCTTGTAGCCCATCTTTGTATGTGACTACTATGACCAGAGAAGCAGGACTATAATGTTGTCTTCGTCTCGTTCCTGAACGCCAATGTTTGACACAGAACCCACCTCCATCGCAGCCATAATGACATATAAGAAAAGGAAATCATATTTTCTCCTCACATACAAAGATGTTCTGCAAGAGGATTTTGACTCATGCATCTCCAATATTGAAAATTTTCACTTCCAAACTGGAAATAGCAAACAAAAAACAACGAATAGGAAGCTAAACATAGCACTGAAACCCACCCGTCAATGGGGAACGACAGAAGCGCAGTTCCAATCGCGGTTGCAGAATCCCAAGCGTGCAATCTGCAACAAGACCAACAAGCAAACAAGAGAAACAACAACAGGAAAAAAAGAGCAACAACAACAGGCAAACAAGAAACCAACGAACAAGCAACGAGCAAGCATCAACCAATGAACTAGTAATGCCGATGAAGAACAATATTGCCCATATTCATTGCCGAGAACATTGCATAAAAAAAATTGGAGGAAAATGTATTATAACAGGCCTGTTAAGTAAACATTTAAGGTTGTGAGGCCTGTTAGGTAGAAATTTAAGTTTGTCAGGACCATCGAAGAGCCTTGCGCTATGTAAAAATTTAAGAAAGAATGCAGTGTGGCAGGTCTGTTACGTACACAAAATAATTATTATATTATTTTATAATAATATAAATAATAATAAAAATAAGAAAAAATAGAAACAATAGTTCGAACAATAGAGACTATGAAAAATAGTTTTTAGTCAAAGGACAAACGAATATGAAGTCAACTAATAAAAAAATGACTCTCGATGCTAAAAACTTTGGATATCTAGACATTTCAAAAAAATAGTAAAAATTCAAAAAGACTGTAGATGATCAAAAAATTTGGATATGCTAACATATAAAACATTGGGAATAGCGAAGCTAGAAATAAGACCACCAATCTGTTATCCAATCAGATCATGACATATATGGTATTTTTTATTATATACAAATCAATGTTTTTAGTTCTCTAATTCCAACAATAGAGATTATGCAAATATTTTTAGTCAAAGGAAAAACTAATATGAAGCCAACGAATTATTGATCGCTATAGTCCCTCCACGCCTTTGGCATGGACTAATAAGGGAATACGGGATGTATTTTCGAATATGATGTAATTATTTATATTTAAGCCAAAGATGAAATAATGTAGATAGACTTTGTCATGTTAAACTTGTAATGAGAAGTGGTAAGTACACTCTTTATTGTTATTTTATCAACCGACAACTAAAAAGTGAGATAACAATTAACTATTGAACAAATAAGTACTTCAAAGTTGTTCAACATAGAAAATTGATTGTTTCAATAGTGATCTGAAGTATTAAAGTAAATATTATAAAAATAATCACAACTCTCCATGTTCCAACCTTAATATATATAGGCATTTCCGATGTCTGGAAATATCAAGTTTAGATGTAAACCATAGCCAAGCTTGATTTATGGTAAATCGGTATATTAGAAATTTTAAAATGTTGTTTAACTTGTGGAGAAGTCACTTTTGAATGGAAGTGAGTTTCATACTAATATTATAGTTGATTGGTTGCATGGTGATTATGCTTGTGAATATTGTTTACTCATGATTGTCATGTGCATATTCATGGACAGCTAGAGTTGTGATGATGAAAAATAATTATGGGTTGATAATTTTCAGCATTAGATATGCATAGATACAGAAGGAATGAGATTTTAGAGTCGTAACAACAAAAATAATATTATGTTTATATAATAACCCAATGCATGTCATTTCCAACCATCATTAATCAAAGATAGTTTGCATGCATTAGAATTAATATAATGTGCAGATATTGTTTTGTTGATTGTAAATTTTATAAATGATAATTATGTTGTATATAGGGGATAAACTAAGTGGAAGCATGTCAAATTTATAAGCCCAAAAATATGAGGTATAACTTATTAAAGTAGAGAGACAAGACACGTAATTAATTATCTATTTTTTTTTACATGGTAAAGTATGAGGTATGACATTTACACTTATCTATTTTTTTTCTATTTTTTGTTATATATATATATATATATATATATATATATATATATATATATAACAAAAACCGGAGAAGATTATATTTATAAAAAAGGCATGATTGAGGTCACTGAGTACAATGGAAGATGTTGGTAAGGAAGAAATTCCTGCTGAATATTTCTATCCATTACAAAAAGACATTACTGTTCCTAGATATCATTCAAGAGAAACTAGTTCCAAAATTGAGACATTTAAAAAATGGTGTTACTCTGCCTTACTAAACGCTTACAAAATTCAGAATGCTACTTTACTGTTCTTTTTTGATGGAGTCTTCATCAGCAGGTGGCTCCAAAGCCACATTCAAGTCTAGCATAAGAGAATTTTCATTGGTTCCTGGCCTGCTACCGACCTCCTCATTATGGCTCTGGACTGAAGTGTTTGGAGAAGCGTTTCTCGCATCCAACCTAGTTTGCATCACCTCCCCTTGCTGAAAAAGGAAATCCACTTCATCTTGAAGCTTTCCTATGCTAAGCCAGCATATCTAGAGTGAAGGAGAGGGTCGAACTGCGAGAGTCAACTCTAAGAACGAGTCAGTGGATGGTGGTGAAGTTATCATCCACCAATTCATCCTCCATTTGTGCCTGACCTTGTTGCTGATCATTCCCGTGAGCCATGGCGAGAGATGAAGTACTAGGACCAGAGATTGAAGGGGCCTGAGGCATCACCAGATTACTGCCAAACAAGTTGGCTAGTGAACTCCTTTGTGTCTACAGGATGATCAGAAGTTGATTAAAACCAACACAAAACAAATTGATGTTACCCAACTTACTAGAAGAGACACACCAAATTGGGATTACCTTCTTCCCGGATAGATGAATTGGCGGAATTATCTCTCCCCCTGAAAATATCAATCCCGTAACTGCAATTTCCCTGTGAGTAATATGGATCTGGAGATGTGAATTGTGCTCAGAGGAATGAGGAAACAATAACAAGATTTATTTTTTAATAGAGCTTTGAATTGCAGGGGTGCATGAATGCAGACAACTATGAATCCTCCCATGGATCAAAGGTCCTTCATAAGCTGAGATGGCTTGTACTTGCTAAGTCTCCATGCATAAAATCATGATTACAACCTTTTCGTTCATCCTCAATTCCAGTATAGTTATGGCTGGCATGTTTCTTTGAAGTACTATATGTTGAGGAGTCCCATGAGGGAATTTCGTGGAGTGACCGCTCTTCTCCATGGACAAGACTAGTATCGAGCGCGTCCTACAATATCCCATGAGACAAGAGATAGTGGGAGTACATCCCTACTCCTTTAAATCCATTCCCAAAATGCATGTACACTCCACGTGTCTTTCGAGGGAAATCATGGAGCTAGGTGTCATTGTGACAACGAGGGTCCAAATCATTAGGGAGGGGATATAAAGAGGGCCCGCCCTTGAACTATCATATGTCCTCGGGCCATTCCGATTGTCCTATTTACCATTTTGTCAACATCCCTATTGTTTCCATGTAGAATGTGGAGGAATATTGCTTGAATTGGGGACAAGAGCGATTTTGTCTTGTCTATAATTCTTTGTAGCTTAGTATTCTTTGTGTGGTTCCCATAATAAAGTAGCAGATGATATTTTTTGATCCCCCAACAATTATGATACAATTCAGCTGTTGTTCCTGGACTAACAAGACCCCTTGATAAATCACATATGCTTCTGCCATATTGTTAGAATTTATGCCCAGGTCCTTGTTATTCCACAATATGTACTTGCCCAAATCCCAAGGAAAGTAAATGCAATATTGGCACAACATGGGGTGACATATCACTGCCACCTTAATAGGAAACTGTTTTCTGTTTAGGACTATATCAAAGCTACCCCAAGGGAGACATCCCCAATGACCTAAAGGGCTAACAAAACTAAGGCAAAGATGCAAGAAAATCCCCCTCTCACTGGTAACTCAAGTCAAAAGGTTCTTAAGGTCTTTAAGGGATGAAGAAATGGTAAAAAATGGAGCGTACCTACCCAGAACAAGACAACAAAGAAAATATGGCAGCTTTCAAATAGAAAAAAATGATGTTAGTGCTTCATAAGACCGTGAACCTTCAACATATAAACTAGATGATATAAAATTGCAGCAATGTAATAATTTACAACAACAATTAGTATTTTGTAACCGCTGCAAAAAATGTGCCTTGGAATTGCTTGAAAAGGACACAAAATGTAGTTTTAACTAGGAAAAATAATAATCAATTGTCAGAAGCAATTTTGGCAATGTCTGGCTAGCCTTAAATGTCAATTTTCCAGAGATTTTTTTGCAGTTAGATGGCTATAGCAATATTTTGTAATAACAACAAGTTCTAGTGCTCATAATTGTAAGAAAACACCATATAAACACCATACAAACTTAGCAACAACAACAAGTTAGCTAATGAATTAGTCTAGTTTAGGGTTGGTAGAAGTTAGCAAAATCTTCAAGGAAGAAGGTTTGAGTGCTTGTTTGATCAATCATTCACTAGAGTGAGTAGACTAGTGCCTTTATGGGTAATGGAGTCAATAGGTGATGGTTTTTACTTGGAGGTATCAGCAACAATGATTATACCTATCTAAGGAGAAGAGGTGGACAGAGGAGGTGTTGGCACTTCAAGGCCTCAAACATCCAAACCCTAAAGATAAATTCACTAGAGAGTAAACAATTTTAGGCCCTAGAAAATATTCTTTCCTTAGACTATTGAAAAGGTAATAAGAGCAACAATAACTAGATAATAGCTTCTAGAGTGCTATTATTTAGGGATTTATAAGTTTATCTAAGTTAAATCGCCTTAGTAAAGTCTAGCAAATGAAGAGCAAATAAGTAGTAACTTAAGTCCTTTACTCCTAGGGTTTGTCAAGCAAGCAATTTCATAATATTTAACATGAATAAGAAAATATACCATAACCATTCAAATGAAATGAAGAATTGTAGATTTACTTACTTCACCAAGAATAATCAAGCAATAAAACCCTAGATTGCCAACTAATTTCACTAAGAAATGATCCAAGTTGCAAATTTTAGCCTCCAAGACAAGTGTGCCTCCCTATTTCAACCAATAAATCCCAAATAGGGTGCAAAATACAGACCACACTTAGTGTGTGATGAGTGAAGATGAAAAAATGAGAGTATTTTCTCTCTATTTATACAAAACCAATGCACTTTAATTAATTTTAGGTCAAATAAAGGACGACCTTGCCAAATTACATCAAAATCCAGTTTTTACATAAATAAAAATATTTAACCCCTAAAATCATCTCCAAGGGTGATGTCATGCCCTTCTAGGGTGAATTTGAACCCCTAATGTGGAACGTTGGGTTCCATATGCAGAACGTTTGGCCTCCAAAGGCCCTGGATGATGCCCACACATGCCAACCATCTCACAACTACTCTCAATATGCAAAACCTAGCTCAGGATGACATCCATGGTCATAATGGTGACATCATGGGCTATCAAAGGTCAACGTCCAGGTGGAAGAGAAAGATCCCCCTGGGTCTAGGTTTTCCAGAGTATCTCCAAGGGAAACACCCTTGTTTATTCCTGGTGCAATTCTTTGATGTATTCTTTCCCCTGGCCTTTGTAGAGGGCGAGTTGCACCTTGTCATAGATGCCATTATTTCCTATCCCATTCACAACCTTTTATTCTTATCTTGATTTCTTTTGATATTTTTCTTTTATGCTTCAAGGGAAGAGTTGAGGGACACTGTCCTAGCTTGGTGAACAGAGGTGACAATGTTATCCACATGCATTTCATAGAGATGAGAAGGATGGATCGTGATGAGACCCCCTTTCTCTTGGTTATGCCACCAAGAGCCACTACCTTGGTTTGGTGACCAGATAGATGGTAGTGTCATACTGCTACATGCCCATGGTCATAATAGGTCGGCTCATGATGAGACCTCCCATCCACCAACTAATACTTTGAGTGTTTATTTATCTTATGGATTCCTTTTTCTTACTGAGAATATTTTTACTGCTTTCTTGGGAATCCATGGGTGAAGCAACTCAAAGGTTCATCTCTGGCTTTTAACTTTTTCCAGCTACTTTTACCCCCTGGGCCTTTATCCCCTTCTTCCCACAAGTCAAGGTACAACCCTTCCTAGTGTGGAAAATCCCAATGTACGAACAAAGGTAGGGGGGAAATGAGAGGAATAAAGATGGAAAGTGGTAAGTATGGAAGGAACAACCGATGATCTTTCATAGACCCACCCAGTGGAAACCCATCCTAAAGGGATATCAACCTACTAGGGCATCATGTCACCCTTCCAGGTATGAACAAGTTAAAGATCATAATTTCCAAGAAAACGTTATGAAATGAAGGAGAATTCAATGCAACATATTCAAGTGATTCAATAATCAGAGTGACACATACCATGATACCCTGACTCATTACCTCATGGAGCAAGAATTACTGCTACTTCAAGACCATGCTGGTGGGATGGATATTGCTTCTGCTGATAAATGGACTGCACTGAAGAAAAGAGGGGCCCTCTGGGGCCACGCTCAAGTCATCCGACTCTCTGCACTCCATGTCTAGGACCTGTGGGCCTCGAGACATGATTTCCTTAGTTATCCCTAGGGTAGGGGATAACATCTGGCTCCAACATGGGGACATGTGCTCACCATAGAGCATATGAGAACCTCAACATCTCTGGTATGATTTGTGCCTGCTAGATCTTAACAAAATGCATGAGTTATCCTTAGGGTGGTGATATTAACCCTTGTTGATATATGATATAATTAAATAAAGTTCATCTCTATTCGAACATATAATCATAAACATGCATATATACAAACTGGAAGAATACAATATGAAAATGAATCTACAACTATACTAGCATGATATGCATATGGTATATACAATGAATGTAGATTCCTACCTAATCTAACTTACGTGTACTTACCTATCAGTTGAATGCCAGGTGCAATTAAATAACTAGTGAAACCATCCTAGCAATATCTCATAATACCTACCTTTGTGCTTCATCATAAATCAAAACATTGACAAGTCAAGCACAAAAATAACATGAGTTATAACATGTATCACATCATTGGAAATCATAAAGTCTATCTCATGGAGGTGGGAGGGAGGGAAAAAATTATGCAAAGTAACACTTCTAGAAAAGTGCTCAATCCATCTCATAAAGGGATCATGAAAAATCAAAGGCTCAAAAGACTGACTCAAAGAGTCTAAAGGTTGGCTACCTTGGACATCATCACATCCTGAGGTCTGGGAAAGGACTAGTAAGAACCTAGAGGATGACTAACAATTTCTTAAGGGAAGGATGAAATACTGAGATAATAAACTTCTTCTTAAGGTAATCAACCTACCCTTGGATTCTAAAAGAAGGGTTTTCCTCAGAGAAAACTCAAGACAAGGGACATGTTTCCCAACTACACCCTTAGTGACATAGTGAGGTAAAGTAGTCGAAGGGAGTTGGACAACCTTGTCACAAGTACCCTGATTTGAGAGAGAAATGTCCTTGCCTTTATCAATATGTGAGAATAACGGTGGTTTATAATCTTATTCATAGAATAAATCCAAGTTCTCAAAGGAATACTCATCAAAATCTTCAAGGTATGACCAAAAATCATCAGGAGAGCATAGAACAACTCACTGTATTCACTTCTTCCTGTGCAGGAGCTTCGAAGATTTGGATAACTTCATCAAATGGAGGAGAAAGCATCAGTACCTCCTCATGAATTTCCCTTACATCTTCAACTTCATAATATGGAGGGTCTAGCTCGTCCAAGGGTTCCCTTTCTTCTTCACCTTCTAGATCATAGAATAAGGTATCATCAAAAACCTGAAATGGAAAGTGACTAACCTCATCCTCTTCTTCTTGTGCAGGAGGAAAAGGATTTGGGATGGCTTCATCAGAGGGGGAAGCACAAATTAATACTTCATCATCATGTTTAATATCTTCAAGCTCTCTCTCTTCAATCGGGTCCTCATTATCTTTGCTAGAAGCATGAGTAAATTCTTTTTCTTCTCCATGGGATTGGTAACCTTCATCAAGATCCTTCTCCTCAACCTCTTGTTGATCAATGTCTAGTTCCCTTATTTCTTGGAATTCACTGACAAAGGTTTCAAGGGAAACTAATCTCTCCAGACTAAGAGTATCTAGGGTAAATAGGTGTTCTCCCTTGAACAAGGAGATATTTGCCCCGATTTGTATAGCCATGTGATAAGCTTCTTGGATTTTTCTTGGCCTCTTTTTATAGAGGAGAAACCCTAAATGCACTAAGAGTGCATTGGTGTAGAGGTAAGTGAGGTACCTGTCTTCAAGACAATGGCTTCTAGGAATTTGTTGTAGCAAATTATCGAACCTAGTATGGAATTCCTTGACAGTATCATTCTTGGTTTGTTTCATGTAATCGAGTCTTTTTATTAGCATGTGGATATATTCTAATTTAATACCCCATTTATCGAGAAAGGGTTTTTCTAACTGGTCCATAGATGTGATGCTAAAATTAGGGAGATCATTATACCATTTCCTTGTATTGCCATGAAGAGTGGCAAATAAAAGATTCATTTTCAAATCTTCTGCATCATCACTGATAGGGTGGAGTTAAAAGAAATCCCAAAAATTATCCATGTGATCTTCGGCCCTAACCCCATCATTACTAGTGAATCTAGGGAGACAATATTCATACCTTGGAGGCATTTGTCAAGGGTAACCTAGAATTTGAATCATATCTAAGGGTTTTAAATTACTTAGGTCCCATTGAGAAGCCATGGTTGGCTTTGTCATTAGTGGAGTTTCTAGATAATCCTTCTAGGGATCATCAAACGGAAAAGAGGGAATCACCCTTAGTGGATTCATCAGGTAAGCTTTGTGAAGTAAAGGCTTTGGATAAAGGCTTATCAAAAAAGTGTCGTTCAAGGAAAATTGACTCGATGTTCCCCAACAATGACGCCAAGATGTTATTGCACAATCTGTACTTTCCCAAAGCCCAAGGAAAGTAAATGCAATATTGGCATAACAAGGGGTGACCTATCACTGTCACCTTAATAGGAAACCCCTTTCTATTTAGGAGTATATCAAAGTTACCCCAAGGGAGACGTCCATAGTGACCTAAAGGGATGATAAAACTAAGGCAAGGATGCAAGAAAACCACCCTCTCACTGGTCACTCAAGTCAAAAGGTTCTTAAGGTATTTAAGGGATGAAGCAACTGTAAAAAATGGAGTGTACCTGCCCAGAACAAGACAACAAAGAAAATATGGCAGCTTTCAAATAAATAAATAAATGATGTTAGTACTTCATAAGACCATGAACCTTCGAAAAATAAGCTAGATGATATAAAATTGAAGAAATGTAATAGTTTACAACAACAATAAGTATTTTGTAACAGCTGCAAAAAATGTGCCTTGGAATTGCTTGAAAAAGACACAAAAATGTAGTTTTAACTAGGCAGAATAATAATCAATTGTCACAAGCAATTTTGACAATGCTTGGCTAGCCTTAAATGTTAATTTTACAGAGAATTTGATGCAGTTAGATGGCTGTAGAAATATTTTGTAAAAAAAACAAGTTCTAGTGATCAGAATTGCAAGTAAACACCATATAAACTTAGTATTTATCTAGTAGATTGTTTGGCAATTCTCACAAGCAATTTCTGAATGAGTTAGGTGCAAGTTATGTAGGTGTATTCAACAAATTAGTATGAATTAGTATGGCTGTAGAAGTGATTTGCAACAAAATCAACTTAGCTAATGAATTAGTCAATTTTAGGGTTAGTAGGAGTTAGCAAAAGCTTCAAGGAAGAAGGTTTGAGTGTTTGTTTGATCAATCATTCACTAGAGTGAGTAGACTAGTGCCTTTATGGGTAATGGAGTCAATAGGTGACGGTTTTTACTTGGAGGTAGAAACATCAATGATTATACTTGTCTAAGGAGAAGAGGTGGATGGAGGAGGTGTTGGCACTTCAAGGCCTCAAACATCCAAACCCTAAAGATAAATTCACTAGAGAGAAAACAATTTTAGGCCCTAACAAATCTTCTTTCCTTCGACTATTGAAAAGGTAATAAGACCAAAAATAACTAGATAATAGCTTCTAGAGTGCTAGTATTTAGGGATTTAGAAGTTTGTCTAAGTTAAATCACCTTAGTAAAGTCTAGCAAATGAAGAACAAAGAAGTAATAATTTAAGTCCTTTACTCCTAGTATTTGTCAAGCAAGCAATTTCATAATCTTTAACATGAATAAGAAAATATACCATAACAAGTCAAATGAAATGAAGAATTGCAGATTTAATTACTTCGCCAAGAATAATCAAGCAATAAAACCCTATATTTCCAAGTAACTTCACCAAGAAATGATCCAAGTTGCAAAGTTTAGCCTCTAAGACAAGTGTGCCTCCCTATTTCAGCCAATAACTCCCAAATAGGGTGCAAATTTCAGACCACACTTAGTGTGTGATGAGTGATGATGAAAAAATGAGAGTAATTTCTCTCTATTTATACAAAACCAATGACCTTTAATTAATTTCAGGTCAAATAAAGGCCGACCTGGACAAATTACATCAAAATCCAGTTTTTACATAAATAAAAAGATTTAACCCCTAAAATCATCTCCAAGGGTGACGACATTCCCTTCTAGGGTGACATTGAGCCCCTAAAGTGGAACATTGGGCTCCAGATGAAGAACGTTTGGCCTCCAAAGGCCCTGGATGATTCCCAAACATGCCAACCAACTCACAATTACCCTTAATATGCAAACCCTAGCTCTGTATGACGTCCAGGGTCATAATGGTGATGTCATGGGATCTCAAAGGTCAACGTTTAGGTGGAAGAGCAAGCTCCCCCTGAGTCTATGTGTTCCAGAGTATCTCCAAGGGAAACATCCTTCTTTCTTCCTGGTGCAATTATCTGATGTCTTCTTTCCCCTAGATGGGGTTAGAACATCCATTTGTGGGCTTTCATTCCCATGGAGGTCCGAGCTAATCATTCCCCCATGTGTAACTGGCCACCGGGAAAAGTACTGCAACAACAAAAAGTATGCCCTCCAAGGTTTCATAAGTCATATGGGTCATAGCATGTAAATCACATCCAAGAATTAAATTACCCAAACATGTGCATCAAACCCCCCTTTACCCAGACAAATGCTCAAAGATGTTATGAAATTTAACAAGTCAAGTTTGGAGAAGGTCTCAGGGTGTCCTATTGGGATAATCCTCCTTAAGTTTGGGGTGTTTCCCAGGTGAGAACCAATCTAGGTCATGTAAGTGTGTGAGGTGGTGTGGGGTAAGTGTTTGGTCATGGGGTGCAGTGATAACATGGAAATGTAGATCTTACCTGTGGGTGCCTTTGTAGAGGGTGAGATGCACCTTGTCATAAATGCCATTGTTTCCTAGCCCATTCACTGCCTTTTATTCTTATCTTGATTTGTTTTGATCTTTTTCTTTTATGATTCAAGAGAAGAGTTGAGGGACATTATCCTAGCTTGGTGACCAGAGGTATCCACAATAATTTCACAGAGATTAGAAGGTTGGCTCGTGATGAGACCCCATTTCTATTGGCTATGCCACCAAGATCCACTACCCTGGTTTGGTGACCAGATAGATGGTAGTGTCATATTGCTACATTCCCATGGTCATAATAGGCCAGCTCATGATGAGACCTCCCATCCACCAACTAATACCTTGAGTGTTTATTTATCTTATGGGTTCCCTTTTCTTACTGAGAATATTTTTACTGCTTTCTCAAGAATCCCTAGGTGAAGCATCTCAAAGGTTCATATTTGTATTTTAACTTTTTCCAACTACTTTTACCCCCTGGGTATTTAGCTTCCCACAAGGTAAGGTAAAAACCTTCCTAGTGTGGAAAATCCCAATGCCTGAACAAAGGTAGGGGGAAATGAGAGGAATAAAGATGGAAAGTGGTAAGTATGGAAGGAAAAAACGATGATCTTTCATAGACCCATTGAGTGTCAACCCATCATAAAGGGAGATCAACTTACTAGGGCATCATGTCACTTTTCCAGGTATGAACAAGTTAAAGAGCATGATTTCCAAGAAAACGTTATGAAATGAAGGAGAATTCGATGCAACATATTCAAGTGCTTCAATAATCAGAGTGACAGATACCATGATACTCAGAATCATTACCTCATGGAGAAAGACTTACTTCTACTTCAGGACCAGGCTGGTGGGATGGATACTGCTACTACTGATAAATGGGTTTCACTGAATAAAAGATGGGCCCTCTGGGGCCATGCTCAAGTCATTCGTCTCTTTGCATTCCATGTCTACGACCTGTGGTCCTCGAGACATGATCTCCTTAGTTATTCCTAGGGTAGGGGATAATAATTCCAAGAGAAATCTAGAAAATGTTGTCCTCTAGGGTTGTACAACACCCCTCCCACACCTGCCTCCCTTGGGTTTCCTTTTGATGCCCCGTCAAAGAAAAGGAAGTATCTCGATTGCGACAATAACCATAGGCTATAATCCTGATGTGAGAATTGAAGCTGGCAGCATGAATTTTGAATAATTTTAGTAGAGTGGATTGTTGAGAGGTTCACTTTTTTCATCCAATGCTCTTTTTCTTTTGCCAATTGATCCTCTATGAACACTTTGAATCTTCACAAGGAAAAAAACTCTCCCAATTGATCCAGTGCATGAGCAACTACTGAGGAGGGAGAGGTCGTTTTCTCTTTAAAGATAAGTTTGTTCCTTTCTAGCCAAATTTTCCAACACACAAATTTTATAGATGCCTTCCTGACATGTTGAAAGGTCGTTCTTTTGGAAAAAGATCCTTTATAGAATTTACTCCACTTCCCAACCAAGACTCGAAAAGTTGATGGCCAGATGATTTGTTGAGTTAATTTAGACTAAACTGTTTGCAGAACTTGTTTAGAAAAATTGCAATTCAGGAAGAGATGTTATGTAGTTTCAGAGTTTTGTTTGCATAGGGAACATCTGAAGGGCCCCAATAACCCTCGTTTAAGAATATTTTCCCCTGTTAGCAGTTTGTTATGGGATAACTCCTAGCAAAAAATGTTTATCTTAGGTAACCCATCTGTGCTCCAGATCTCCTTCCAAATAGACGATTTTTCTGGTAATTGGGATTGAAAGAGAATAATTTTGTAACCTTCCTTCACCGAGTATCCTGCGGCACCCCAGCCTATGCTATCCTTATGTTAGATATGTACTGGGGTAGAGCGGGTTATTTTCAGAAGGAATATATGAGAGGCTGAGAGTAGATTTGGGGGGACCTCTCCCAAATTCAACCCCTTCCAAGATCCGTTGTTGTTCTAGTATGATATGTCATAGATGAAGGATTTTCCCTAAGAGGTTAGCCAATCTCGGAAAGATTCCAAGGAGGGTATATTAGATAATATTCCCGAGGCTGAAAAGGAGTCATCCCAGATCTTGATTTCTTTTCCATTTCTCGGGCACCATAAGAGATGGTCCAGCAGAAGCGAGAGAGAGGCACTTAAGAGTTTCCCAATGGGAGACCCTATTTGCTGAGTGGGGACAACGTCTAGGAATCATTTTCAATTTCTTGTTAGGTATTTGTAGCAAATTTCTTTCTTCCACCAGTCATTGCTATCTGAAACCAGTCACCAGAGGAGTTTTTCACCTAGCACAATGTTTATCTTTTCTAGGTCCCGGATTCCTAGCCCACTATGATGTTCAGGGGTGCATACTGTGGACCAATTGACCATATGAATTTTTTTCTCATTCTCTTCCCCCCCTGCCAAAGGAATTTACGAATTAATTGAGCCATTTCCTTTTTTATCCCTATCAGAGCGAGGAGAGCTGAGAATTGAAAGATTGGGAAGGAAGATAAAACTAACTTTACCAACACCACTCGTCTCGTCGAATTAAACCATATTTTTCCCCAAACTTTGAATTGTTCCTTGATATTTTGAAGGATAACTTGCCACACTTCCCCTGGGAGAGATTTTAGGCTAATAGGGGTGCCTAAATGTTTGAAGAATTTCCATTCGACTGAAAAAGGAAATTGTAAAATATTTTCAATTATTGCCAAGATAATTGCTTTGATGTTCCAAGCATAAATTTGGCTCTTATGTTTGTTTATGGTTCCTCCTGAGGCTTCTCCATACCGATCTAAGACCAATTTAAATCTATTGTCCATATTTTGAGAATCTCCAGAAAGCAGCAAAGTGTCATCGACAAACTAGGAGTTATTTATTATTATGACCCCCTTGCTATCTTCAAGCCTAGAATGGTGCATGTTCTTCTTTCATATTCTAGTGTTCTATTTATATATTCTTTCATAAGGAAATACAACATTGGGGAGAGTGGAAATCCCTGTCTTAATCCTCTTATGGCTTGGAAGAAGGGAGAAGTCCCGCCATTTATTAAAGGAGCTATCCAGGGGGTGGTAATACAAGCTCCAATCCAAGAAATAAAGGAGTGGTTAAAACCAAATTTATTTAAGACATCAAAAAGTAAACTATGCTTGAATCGATCAAATGCATTTTCTATGTCTATTTTAATGATCATACCTTTTTCTATGTTGTTGGATATGGAATGGATCGCCTCCTGGAACAGGGTGATGTTGTCCTAGATTTGTCTTTTTGTGACAAAGCCACCTTGATTTGTGATGCAGACCCCCCTTCTCTCCTCAGGTCTTCTTGACCTCCTGGTCTTGGATCTTCAAATACTAAGCCAGATCGGCTCTTCGAGCCTCCAATAGACCTTGAACAAAAGACACAAAGGTCCCTTGATGTCGCCCACAATATCAAATTACCCGCACAACCTTTTATGGCTCCTCTGGAAACACCAATTTGCGAGTACTAGCTCCTATGATAGAATCCTTATCCAATATGACCATGGGTCAGCTCCCTTCGTGCTCCAAATATTTTGCAAGAAGTTGCCTCCTTTTTCCCCGATCTCCGAATCAGGGAAATCTCCTAGACCAGATCTACGGTCCACGCTCCTCCAACAACCAATGACTGTGATTTTCCTCAGATTCTGCTTCAGGCGACTTGCAGTCAATGCCCCGCTACTCTTCCTTCCTTCGGAGTATTAATTCTCCAACGTGGATCTCAACGCTCCATGTGTCCCTCTACTTATCAAGAGATATTGTTGATTTTGATCTTTGAGACTTGCGACCTTTGGGATTTCACTCCCCTGTTTCTCCCGAAGTGACCTATCACCGAAGTGATGGATCCGACACCATGTCTTTCGACAATAAATGACTGTGATATCCTTCTATGATCTGATGACATGCATCCACCTTATACCAATGACTACAATCTCCTTCGCTAGTTCGACCCTCAGAAGTTTTTGTTACTCCACCTTTATTTTTCCTCTGAAGGACTCTTCTTCCAAAGTTCGTAGATCTATGCCACATATACTCGCTGGAACCAACTATCGAGATGTACTTCACTCTTCGGCCTTCAGGATTTTTCACTCCTCATACCTCTGTTTCTCTTGATTAGCAAACTAGCGAAGCGCTAATCTAATGCCACGTGTCCTATCCCAATGGATGACCAAGATTTCTTCGGCTCTTGGGTCTTCGGGTATTCTCTGCCCAAACTTACCTTTGTCTATAAAGAGTGCTATTCCTCCGGATATCCAAATCCAATTCCACGCTTACCCTAGCAATCAATGACCATGATCTACTTTGGACTTCGGGCTTCGGCTGTTTTAGCTTCACCTCACTCGTTTTTCTTCGATGTGGCTATCCCCCGAACTGAAGGATATTATACCACGCGTCCCTTCCAGATCCAACAACTTAGGTTTACTTCACCACTTCGGTGATTTCTCTTCCACTCAACGCAGATATCCTAGAAATCGTTCTCGCGAAATCTCTAATATTTCGCCACCTATCCCTTCAGACGATGGACAATTCTGACTGACTTCGAAACTTCAGGACTTCGACGAGTCCTCACTCCTTGCACATAAAAAGGGGTTAAATCCTGTGCTACTCACCTCGATCAGACGATTGTCGATCCATGCACCGAGATCCAATGGATGGGATCTGTTCTCCTCCACTGTGTGCTCATTTCTTTCTGGATGTAGATCTAATAATCCAGATCTCTTCTTGTAGCTCGATCGAAGGGTTGTTGTCACTCCTCCTCCTGATATTCAAACTTCTCCCAAATTGGAATAAATTTGCAAGTATTCAAAGGCTCGGACCTCTGAACCTTCTCCTGCGAGCCTGACTACTGGGTCTCGATAGTGATTTTCCTCCTAAGCTTTGGTAATGGAATTTGACCTCAGCCCTAGCGCATACTTTCGCTTTGCATGCAAAATTGCACTATTCCTCCCAAGATTTCAACTTGCTCAGTCTCCCAAGGGTCTCGAGCCTTCTGCTTCCTCTAAAGGAATCCTTGTGCCCTCCTAGCAACCCAACGCTCGTCCTCCTGAGATTTATAACTTGAAACAAGTTCGTTCCTAGGTGCACTCCTTGCACTTGTATGAACTTTCAAATGAATTCATACTTAGAATATTTTCCAGAAAATCTTCCTGCACCCTCCTTCTACCTACTCGATGCACTCTTTGTAGAGCCTCTCCCTCAGAGTGTTCAATAAATCTAGGTTTTCTCGACTTCTCAGACCTCAGAGGTATCTGTCCCTTTGTTCCTTGAAGGGATATATTTTCCTTGTTGGCAACTTATTCTCAAAGAACTCCTTGCTAAGCCTTCTAGAGTATTCAACAACTCTGTGAGTGTCCTCCTCTGACACTTCTCTTCTGCCCAATGCCCTCTTGACATAGCTTCATAGAGTGTTCAATAACTCTGTCTCCTATTCTCTCTCTTCACAATCTCTCCTCCAAGGTGTTCAACAACCTTGGGGATCCTCCCTGAGTCTGTAAACTATCGTGGTGTGCCCTCCTGGCACGTTCTTCTCTGAACTTGAAGTGGAGTTTAGATATTCACTCCTTGCATTGGCTACAGAGTTAAATACTCCGTCATGCACTCCTTGCATAACCTAAAGAACCAAGAACAATTTAACACACTCCCAAATAGATAGATAAATTATACCTTTACCCTGCAGATGGAAACCTTTCATACATCTACAACATACACTCGTATAAACACAAAGATAACATTAATAAACACATAGGGAAACATACATAGAACCTTGTGTAGGAAAAACCACTCTTCTTTATATTAAGATGAATGTCAATTACAGATGTGTACAAAAGATCAGACTGCGACTGAGTCTCGACTCTTCTCTCCTTGGCTTACAATGATTTACCATCAAATTTCAACAACCTCTACTGGGAATATTTTACAAATATTTATACGAGAGGGGCTCAACAAGCTTTCCCTCCAAACTATTCTAGTGACATCCTATCACAATTAAAATGCCTATCTACTGATGAATATTACAATGAATGAAAATCTAGTCCGAATAAAATCTAGATCAGCCTTACAACTATCCATTAAAGGTGAATCTAACTCCTGCCTGTACAAAGGCATCAACTCGAATCTTCTATCCATACAACATTTAATTGCATTAAATTACATTTTAAAATTCAAAATGGGAGAAAAATGAGAGGGTTGGGGCTTCTCCCCTCCTTGAATTTGATTTGATGTGTTGGAATGTTGGCACGTTGTTGAGGTGGAGCGATGCTCTTGCATCATAATCCACTGCTCAGAAAATCATGAGCTCCTCTGCTGCATTGTTGGAATCCCCATGAATCCAAAACTTCTCTCAGGAGCTAACCACCTGCTCCTCTACTTTGTCGCTGCTGCTGCTTCCCTGCTACTCTTGCAGGCTTCATTCTTCTCAAATTCTCCTTGCTGGCAGTTTCTTTTGTTGACTTCACCATCAAATTCCTTATCTCCTCAATCTCTCTGTCCGGCTACTCCACTTCCTAGCTCTTCCTTTGCAGTCTGCTCGACTGCAGCTCCTCTTCCTCATACACATCAAAGGGAAGATCGTCCTGATCCCCCATGATGATTTTATCTCCTGTGGCACAAGCTTTCCACTTTACTCCAGATTCTAGTTCTACAGGATCCTTACTGAGTTGTTTCTCAACTCTTCTGCTCTCCTGTCATATTTTTCTTTTGGTACAAGTCCATCTGCATCCATCTGCTCCTCGGGCTAGAATTCCTCTTCATTATTCATGGCTACATCCCTCTGGAAGTATTCTTCTATCCCTTGATTGCTCAACCAATCCTCCAACAATTTTAACTCCTCCCAGGGACTGAGAATTTTTTCTGAATGCTCCTCTTCCTATTTCATCTCTTAGGAAGATGTTAATGTATTCTCCTTCTCCTCCTCCATGACAGTATTTACTGGTTGTCCTTTCTCTTCTACTGCACCGGAACTTTGTGCATTAGCCTCTGCTGGGATGATTGGCATGAATATTCTAATTCCTCCAATGATCATAATATGCCTATGATCCTCCTCTTCCGTCAACATTTCTTTCTGACCTGAACTCACCTCTGAGTTCATCTCTTCTCCCTTGCCCACCTGGAAATTAGGGACTTCACCTCTTCCCTCCTGGCAGTCTATGAGATCTTCAGATTATCTCATCTTATTTCCCACCTTGCAATATGAAATTTCATCTCTGCCTTCCTAGAAGTTCATGAGATCAAATGATCTCTTCTTCTCCTCATCACTGAGGTTCTTTCCAACTTTTGGCTCACATATGTGAACCAATTTTTATTTTATGTCACCGAGTGTTTCAACTTCCCTCAGCCAGCTCCTCAACACTTGTTGCTGCCTTTAGGACAACAAATTCTGAACAAGCCACTTTTCTTTCTGCTTCATGGGCCACTCGTACCTCCAACGTACCTGGGATTCCTGCTGCATATTCAATTTCGACCTCTCCATTTATGCTCTTATCTCACTGAGCTCCTTGTTTGTTTCAACTTTGATTTTATATTGGTGGTCTTCTCTTCAACCCCGCTTATGGCCTTCAATAGCCATCTTTCTACCTTCAAGAATGTGACTGGTTCTTATGGCTCAGCCCACCTAGTTGTCTACCATCTGCTACACACGTCTTTACAAAGAATCACACTCTGTCTCCCTTCACCTACTGTCTACAGGCGAAATATATCTCTTGATACCACTTGATGGTTTCAAAATATATCCTTTCACCTTCTCACCTTTTCCTGTTATTTGTAAGAAAAATCTAGCTATGATACCACTTGATGAAACCAAACTATCTCCTTTGTCTCCTTTTTTTGTTGTCTGCAAGAAAAATTAGGCTCTGATACCACTTGATGCAGACCCCCCTCTCTTGGAACCGTCCAACATCTAGAGGGATAGGTGAAAAAATATTAGAGAGTTCGCAAGAATGAGCACCGAGAGATCTGTGTGGAGTAGAAGAGAAATCGTCGAAGTGATGAAGTAAACCTAGGTTGTTGGATCTAGAAGGTATTCGTGGAAGAAGATCCTTCAGTTCAGAGGATAGCCACTTCGGAGAAAAATGGGTGAGGTGAAGCTAAAAAAACTGAAGTTTGAAGCCCAAAGTAGATCCTGGCTGCTGATCGCCAGGGGATGCATGGAAATGGATCTAGAGATCCAAAGGAATAACACTCCGGAAGGACAAAGGTAAGTCTGGGCGGAGAATACCTGAAGAGTCGGGAGTCGAAGCAATCCTGGCCATCCATTGGGACATGACACATGGTGTTATATTAGCACTTCGTTGGTTTTCTAATCAGGAGATACAAAGGTAGGAGGAGTGAAAATCCCAAAGGCCGAAGAGTGAAGTCCATCTAGGCCATTGGTTGCAGTGAGGATACGTGGTAGAGATCCACGAACTTCAAAGTAAGAGTCCTTCGGAGGAAAAAGCAAGGTGGAGTAACCAAAACTCTTGAGGGCTGAACTAGCAAAGGAGATCGCACTTGTTGGTCTGAGGTGGATGCGTGTCGTCAGATCAAAAAAGGAGATCGCAGTCATTGATTGTTGGAAGACATGGCATCGGATCCATCACTTTGGTGATAGGTCACTTCGGGAGAAACATGGGAGTGAAATCTCGAAGGTCGCAAGTCCCGAAGGCCGAAATCAACAAGAGTCATTCATAAGTAGAGGGACATGTGGAGTGCGGAGATCCACACTGGAGAATTAATACTACGAAGGAAGTAAGAGAAACGGGGCGTTGAATGCAAGTCACCTGAAGCAAAATCATAGGACAATCACAACCGTTGGCTATCAGAGGAGCGTGGACCATAGATCTGGTCTAGGAGAATTCGTCGATTCAAAGATTGGGGAAAAATGAGGCAGTTGCTTGCAAAAGCTCCGAAACGCGAAGTCGTGAAGGGAGTTGACCTGTGGTCATAACCCATGGTCATATTGGAGAAGGAGTCTAGCATAGGAGCTAGTACTCACAAATTGGTGTTGCCAAAGGAGCCAAAAAAGGTTGTGCAGGTAATTTGATTATGTGGGCGACATCAAGGGGCCTGTGTGTGTTTTTTTCAGGTTCTATTGGAGGCCCTAAGAACTGGTCTAAATTATTATTTGAAGATCCAAGACCGGGAGGTCAAGCATCCCCCAGGAGAGAAGGGGGGTCTGCATCAATTTGGAAGAACGAGTCGAGGTAGCATTAAATTTAGCCTATTTGATATGAATTTTTCCAGGATTTTGTAGGAAACATTGAAAATTGATATGGGGTGATATCTATCAAAGGAAGTGACGTTTTTTTCCTTGAGGATCAAAGCTAGAAAATAAGTGTTGGTGGCGCCTCCCATCCTGCAAAATTTTTGGACATATCTTATCATGCGAATGAGATATGGTTTGATGATAGTCCAAAAATTCTTGTAAAAATGTAGAGTAAAGCCATCTGGTCCAGGAGATTTGTATGGATCGAATTGATTTATAACATCTTTGACTTCTTCCACTGTGACCTCCTTATTTAAATCTATGTTGTCCTCCTCTTTGATCAAGGCATGAATGTGCTCAATGAACTGCTTACTCAGATCTTGGTTGTCTTCTCCTTCCTTGGTATAAAGATGTTTGAAGTGAGAGGTTGTTGCCTTTTTAATTCCCTCAAAGGAATTAATTAGGACCCCTGATTGTGTCTTGATTTCCTCCATGCTATTCCTGTGTTGTCTAGCCTTTTCCTGCTTATGGAAAAAGGAAATGTTTTTGTCCTCTGCTTGAAGCCATAGAGCCCTTGATTTCAGTCTCTAGACCATTTCATCATTATGGTGATCTCTCATATACTTTTGGAAGTATTATTTCTCTTGCACAATTTGTCTATTATTGATTTCTTTAAATTCCATATCTTCTTGTAATTCCTCAAGCTGCTTTTTGCATTTTTCTACTTCTTCCCTAGGATTGTGGGGAGAATGTTTTATCCAATCCTTAATGGCTTGCTTGGTTCTTTTGATCTTTTGTGCCAAAATAAAAACCGAGGACCCATCCACCTAATTCGACCACACATAAGAGATCATGGGGAGGAAGTCCCGCGACTCCATCTAGAGAGGTTTGAACTTAAAAGGGGATTGGACCAAGGTTTTTTGCTTTATCAAAGGAGAGAGCTATTGGGAGATGATCAGAAAGACCCCGGGGAATTATTTGAGAAAAATATTGTCTAGAAGAGATAACAACAAACTATTAGTCTAGATGCTATGTGGCCTACTCCTGTGTGTTTTTTACTCCATGTATATTTTCCTTTGCTAGGATGGACATCAAAGAGGTCCATCTCAGATACCATATCTTCCATGTGTTCCCTGAAAGGATCTCTTGCTATGGATCCTCCTTTTTTTCATTTTGGTGAAGAGTTGTATTGAAATCACCAACTAGGATACAGTTTTGTTGAAACCCATCTTCTTTAATCCCCATCAGAGACTCCCAACATTCTACTTTCTCCCAATAATTATTAGGAATATAAACATTAATGATAGGGTAGATGAAACCTGAGGGCAGATGTTTTAGTTTTACCAGAACCCAATGGGATGATTCCAATCTGTGGTCTTCCCTTAATATCATGGTATTCCATATTGTGAAAATTCCTCATAATTTTTATCTTGCATTTATAGCTACTCCATCACTTGACTTCCATATTTATTGCATTTATTGAAGGGCCACTATCCCTTGCATTTTAGTCTCCTGGATTATGAGTATTTGGGGATTTTCTGATTTAATTAATTTTCCCATAGCTTCCTTTTTTTCTCTTTGTCCCATTCCCCTACAATTCCATGAGACTACCTTCATTACTTACTTTTATTTTTGGTTGGCCCCCCTTTCATGGGCTGAGTAGGTCCCTTAGATGTGGGTTCTTTTCCTGATTTCCCATCTTTTTTGAATACTTCTTCAAGAGTGGTCAGGATTCCCAGTTATTTATCTTGGTTTGATGCTTTTTCCTTTTGTTTTTATTTGTTTTCCTTCCCACTTTCGTGATTTGGTGCTCTTAGGGATCTCTTGGTATGAGTCAACCCTCGAGTCCTCCTGGCTTTCTTCCCCTGGGTCAAGAATAGGGGGGAACAAGATAGGAGAGGGATCCTCTATATGATTGGAGACTGGATCATTTTTCTTTAATGGGGGAGTTGGTTTGGGGTCATTTTGGCTCTGGATCTCTTCTGTTGATTCCTTTTCCTTTGAATTTACCGTTCCTACATCCATATTTTCTAGCGTTGCATATCTGTTTTTATTGATTTCTACATCATTGTTCCCCACCATTGGGGACTTTTCTTTGAGTGGAGAAGTGGTCCTAGAGATATCTCTGCGTTCTTGCAGTTGGGATCCTGACTTATTTGTAGTTTTATTCCTTTTGGCTTGTTACCATTGTTTTTTCTCTTTGTCTTCTGTTTGATCTATCTTTTCCTTGGGACAATTTTTTGCGAAGTGGTTGTATTCATGGCACACTTTGCATTTGAATGGGAGTTGTTCATAATCGATTGTTTGAGTATATGACCAATTATCTGGGGTGAGTTGGATGGCCTATGGAAATCCTTTTTCCAGATCTACTTCTACACATAGTCGAGCATAGGATTGGATACCATTTCGTGGTTCAACACGATCAATGAATCTACCCAGGGTATTCCCAATATTTTTTAGGGTTTCTTCATTCCAACAATTGAGGGTAAGGAAGGGAAAACAGACCTAAACAGGGACTGCGGACGAGATCTCTATCATCTTTGTTTTCAAAAAGAAAGAAGAAAAATCCCTTACCACAGAATGTCGAGGACATTTGCCCCTTTATCATTTTCTTCTAGTCCCGATCCAACCATTGCGTTATTTCTCTTGGATAAGGCCAAATACCCATAAACTAACCGATCATACCATTTTCCGCTAGACGAAGGGAAAACAAACGAGAGGAGGAAGGATGCACTGGTACCTTCGGGATCTCGTCAATCTTCTTGACAAAATGAGACTGAGGAGGTCCTTTCGAAGACTTTGTGTAGGAGGTGATGAGAGAATGAAAAGAAATGATGTCAGGAGGAGGAAAGGCTTGTGGGGGGCTCCTCCGCCCGAACCAGACACCATGATAACGACAATGACTAACCACGAGGAACCCTAGCTCATCCCTGCGGGTTGCGGGGAAACAAAAAATAAACACCAATACACCTACACTTATTTTACAATAGGATAAGGTTTTGAAATCTTCTTTGAATTATTTGTGTTAGTATATCTTTAATAATAAAAGTGAAAATATCTTAATGAGCGAGTAAAAGTAAATTTGCAATTTTGAATGACTATAATGTATATGCTAAAATTTTGAAAAGAATTGATGGCAGGTGTCCTAAAAGACTAAGGTATGTATATTTATTTATGTTGAAGAGATAAAGTTTTCTTATATCATTAGAGTTCATTAGAGTGAGTAGTAAAAGCATGAAGAATGAGAAATTTTCAAAGACATAATTTTAAAAATATATATAAAAAGGGAGTATATATATTATTTTCCACTCAACTATAGATCATTTTTATGATGACTATTGGCGAAAAGAGTTACATTATGTTTTACATTTGTCATTTATATTTATTCATTTATATTTATATCATTTATATTTATATTTGAAGGATAAATTTAAGATTGGAAAATATTTTATGGAGATAATTTCATTTTACTATGTTTTGGAAAAACTCTATGTGTTTTATTTAAAGGGAAGGCACATCACCATTAAGATTTGAACATTTGAGTTGAAGAAAAAAAATGGAAGAAAGAATAAAATAGTAAAGTTGTTACTATTAAATTTTTTTTGTTTGTTAATTTGTTTGGACCTTCTTGGCAGCGGGATTAACCTTTGGCTTGAGAAACCATGACTCGGGGACATCTAAGTCATCGGGATCGCACCCGGCCTAAGACACACCAACCCTTAACATGGTTGGATTTTTTGTCCCCACAGGTTTCGAACCGATGACTTTTCAACATGGAGTGGCTTAACAACACACTCCGTCACCGATTGTCCTACACCTCAGGGACAAGTCGTTACTATTATTAAACCCATACATCAATTAGTTTTTCAAAGACAATGTGATGGAAACTTTTAATAGGACATAGTTGTATTATGTGATTATTACATTGAATTTTTTTCAAAGACAATGTGATGGAAACTTTTAATAGGACATAGTTGTATTATGTGATTATTATATTGAATTCTTTTGATAATTGAAGTGAATGGTTGAAAAAACTAAAGAAACATGCATTACGGGTAGAAGTCCAATTCTTAAAACGAACAAAGAAAAATAAGTTATAAATAGAAGTCCACAAGTATCTTTAACATTGTGATTGTTATTAATCATTTAATTGACATTGTGTTGTTTATGATCATTAAAAACAAGTTATAAGAGTATGATAAGTTATCAAATATTACTCTATTATGTGGTAAGTTACATGAAGTATACAACTTATAAAAGGTAAATGAGTGAATTGTGTTAAATTGGTTCGATCGAAAGCGTATTTATAAGATTTGGCACAAACTTAAATGAAACGATGTGTCCCTTCATTTTTTCCCAGTTGACGAAATTATCTCACCCACCTTTTGGTCAAAAAACTAATGTTCGACCGAAAAGTGAGGAATCCATTTATTTTCTACGGATTCCGTTAGAAAAATACATTTCGGCCGAACAAAATATTTTTTAGTCGAAAGTTTATTTCGACCGAAAACCTGCGAATGAGATTGTTTGCAGAAACCTGAGAATTCCCTCCAGCTTACTTGAACTTTGGAGGTTGCAGACTCCTGAAAATACTCAAAATTTAGTTTCAAAATTGATACCAACATTTGCAAAATTGAATCTACTTTCAATGTATATAATGTTTTGACATTTTCATTGTTTTTATCTAATTTTGTTTAATTTTATAAAAAACTCACTGCATAATATTTTCAGGTGATATTTTGATTCAATGAAATGGAATATCCATATCTCTAAAATACATTGTGGAAAATTTAGAAAAAGTTATATTCAAAATCTTTAAACCGCTCTCTTCAAAAGGGTATTTTTAGATTTTACTTGTAAGTAAAAATTAAGATAGATACAAGGTGGGGGAAAACATGTTTTTAAAATCTGCAACTTTTTCAGCTTGGTCAACTTAAAAAAACTCTAGAAATTATAATATTCATCCATTAGATTCAAAACTATAGTCGTAAGAAAATGAGTCTCTTTAGATTGTTGCAGTATATTTCGTTTGTCAAAAATAAAAGTTTAATAATAGATACATTGTTGGGAAAAAAATAACTCATTATCATTCCTTTCATTTTCAAGGAACATACTCTGAAACAATTGCCAAATTGACATATCAAATCTCATTAAAAATAATTTAAAAAATAATTAGTAGATTTTTTATTTTTTTTACTGTAAAGTGAAATTATAAATAAATAAAAAATGTTTTTGTATACCGAAAATTGAAGAACTTGTGAAAATATATGTTTTTTTCTCATAAAACAAGCAAAATAAACACCCATCTTCATAATTTTATCCAAATGAAAAAAAACAAAACAACTAGTTTATAATAAGATAAATAATATATAGTGAGGGTAAATACATTTGAACATTCATTCAAACAATTAGTTTATACTAAGATATGAAATAATATATAGTGAGTGTGAATACATTTGAACATTCACTCAAACAACTAGTTTATACTAAGATATGAAATAATATATAGTGAGTGTGAATACATTTGAACATTCACTCAAAATTTGATAATTAGAGTGAAATGATAATCATATACATGTAATAAGATGTTTTTTTATATGGTTGGATCTGAAATAATATATAGTGAGTGTGAATACATTTGAACATTCACTCAAAATTTGATAATTAGAGTGAAATGATAATTATATACATGTAATAAGATGTTTTTTTATATGGTTGGAGTAAGGGTAATCATATTCTTATAAATATATTTTTTATTAAATAAGAGTGCATCCCATTTTCATAGATTATGTTTAAGAGTCGAGAAAAGGTGAGGATAATAATACCTTATATATTTTTTACTAAATAAGAGTGTATCTCATCTTTGTAATTATGTTTAAGAATCAAGAAAAGGTGAGGATAATAATATCTTATTTGCATTTGAAATGTTTTACAGTTTTTTTTTTAGTTTATTTAAATATATTTTATAATAAAATTTATAAGAGTTATTCATGATCCATGGATGGTAAGCAAGGTAAATCGTATCCCCAAAAAACATGAGAGTTGAACCCATGAGCTCCCCGAATTTAGGATCAAGTCCAATTGAACTAACCCTTAAGGTTGAATCTAATAGTACTTTATTATAAAAGTAAAAGTGCATCACTGAGCTAAGAGGTTTTAAGTTGGAGTACTCATTAATACATTTAGAATATTAAACACTCATATTATATCATTGTAACATAATAGTTTTACTATGTATTCATATAGTATTTATGAGTTAAGATTATACCTACATTTTGGTGTTTCTACAGGATGGGTTATCGATCTCTTTTATATGATGTTAATTAAGATAATGTAAAACATTTTAAATATGTATAGTTGTAATATGTTAATTGGGTTTATCTTGGGTGGTTGGGAGGAATGACTTATCCTCTCCACCCAAGTTCAATTCCCAAAATATTATTCAAGAAAATTCAAAATAGACATATAAATGAGTGTTCATTGGGAAAAGAGTATGTATTTTTGAGATAGTAGATCTAGAAAATGTTTTTAACAAACCCTAATTGAACAAGAAGAAATGTAACAACACTTGATTTAGTAAATTAATATATTGGAAAGTTATGTCAAGTTCATGATAACTTAGGAGGATAATGATGAAATTATGCAACCATGAGAGGTAACACCTTAGACATGGTTGTGATACCAATATGATTATGATGTCATGCAAATGCAGAAGATCATAGTCATTATAATGAATAACTAAGATATACTATAAGATAGCCACACCTTGTTGAACTTACCAATGGATAGCCTTGGCTAAGATAATCTCAATAGTTGCACCACTACCCAATAGTATGCTAGGTATACCTTGTCCAGAAACCTCATTGCCATGATTAGGAATGGATTTCCCTTTGCTTGAGTAGAAGAGTGGTTAAAAGGAAAACATCTAAATATTTGATCGAGTGATAGAGGTATTGGAGATAAAAATGGTTATTTCATATTGGTTAATTTTTGTAGTTCTGCGATGTTGAGTGACAAGTTGCATTGTAATGGTCGATCACATTTGCTTGTAATCTATAATATTATAATATATATATATATATATATATATATATATATATATATATATATATATATATATATATAATTAATTCTCATGTGAGTCTTTGTCTATTACTTGCAAATAAGTAATAGTTATGTTTCTTAATGATTTCTGAGTTCATGCATTTCATTAAGACAATTTTATAATAGCAAACACATTTAAATCAATAGCATGATTATGTTTTTGCTAACGATTGAATCCATGTCAAAAACAAATTTGTTGTGGTTAAGTTTTGATCTTTAATGGAAATGGATCTGGGTACATGATAAAATATTACAGTACATTCATTCTATATTAAATGGTAATGTGATAGAGGTAATATTATATTATGGTGAGTTTTATTAATTTTTATAGAGTTGTGATAATATAATGTGTATGATTTTTTATTTGAGGATGTAAGAAATATTGAAAAAAAACAATAATTTTCTTAAGTAATACTATTTATGAAAGTTATACAGAATGTATTCTTTTATTAATAATGTGATATGAACAAAATACATCTAGTGTAGAATGTGTAGTAAATCTTGTAGCATGGTAAGTTATGATATGGATTTTTTTGAAATATATATTTATCATTTTTTCAAGGAATATAAATAAAAAACTCATAAAGGTCAATGCCATTGAAGCATTTTATGTAATTTGAAAGTTGAAGACATTCAACTTGTTATAATTGGAGTTATTTGGTCTAATAAATCTGGTAGCATGGTAAGTTATGATATCAAATTTTGTGAAATATATATTTACCAATTTTTTTAGGAATATAAGTCAAAAATTCATAAATGTCAATGTTATTGAAGTATTTTATGTAATTTGAAAGATGAAGACATTTAACTTGTTATAATTGGAGTCATTTTGATTAATATACCAATATTTATGTTTGGAATATAAGATAATTTGTTAATATTATGTTATTTGTTGGATTTTGTTAGATCATATACTAATTTATTGGTGTTGGATGTTCTATTGAATTTCATGAAAATTAAAAAAAACAATGGTTTAACATTTTGAGAAAAGATAAGTTTGAGCATTTTAGAAAAGAAAAAAATGTTTGATCTCATTCTAAATTTTGATGCAGGTGAGGTTAAGGCTATTGAGGACATCAACAATTCAAGGAGGGGAGAAAGTCATAGACCAATTTTTCCATGTATCAAATAAGAGAAAGTATTGAAAATAATATAATTCGTAAAAAGTTAAAAGTAATTGCTTTATCTTATAAATGTGAAAAAGCATTGAAATAATAAAGGGGTATTGCTCAAAATATGAGTCATTACTTTTTGGTAATGGGACTTATTGTCTACTTTTTAACATGAGGCATTTTGGTCTAAGAGGTGCTTTGGAGTAGATTCCACAAGGAAGGGAGTGGCGTTATGGATGTGACCATGTACATTAGGGGTCTTTACCATGATTGTGACATGTGGGGTTTACCGTGTACATGAAGTCAAGTGAGGAATCCTGAGTGGCTTTGAGAAGCAATTGCGAGATTACCTCCATGTTCGAGTGAGCCATGTTGGTGCACCCTCTAACAGATGAAATTCCTCATTTGTAATAGATAAACCCTTTGTAGCTGAATTTCTATTTTATGAATACAAGGAATAAAATAATCTCTAATGAAATGACTAAGTCGAATATCTATTTATTCTTATGTTATGATTATGTAATGGACTAGATTATTTGATATTTTATTTTGTCAATATGTACTACTATGCTGGAATTTTACATTAAATTAATAATATGCATGTCTTTTCATTATGTGCAAATAATCATTATGTAAAGCATATATTAAATAAGAAATTATGAAAAAGGGAGAACATTCCCTTACACTTGGGGGTGCTTCATGTGATGTGGGGTGCATGGTGTATGGATAACCCTTGGTTGTACCATGATAGACATACACAATGGAATTTTCTTGCTCACTGATTGTTATGCCATGTCTTGATGTTTGTGTGGAATTTTCATCCTTGGAGTGTTGTAGACCTATGGAGCTTGGTGACTTCTTCATGTATGTAGCACATGGAAGGTGGTTGTTTTCTTAAAAGGATGGCCTGCCTTGGAGGAGGAGTGTTGGGCATATAAGAGGAGAGCATTTAGTATGGGCATATTAGAGGAGAGCATTTATTCGTAGATGGCATCGAGAGACTTGGTTTCTTGCATAGAGGCTTGTACTTGACTTGAGGATGCTTGGGTTGAGGAGTGATCATGTAGGTGGGGTGTAACTGGAGGTACACATGGATTAGGAGGGAATGTTAAAGCATTGGAATCATTTGGAAGAGGAGGTTGGACCCTATATTAGGAGATTTCAGCCTTGAATCCTTGCTTGTTGGATGTGCATGCCTCAGATATTGACATGTGTCACTTGGAGTTGGAGCACTCGAATGTGGGCCTATATTATGTAGAGTTAGGTTACTTGTAGTGCACTAGGTAAGATGTAAACTACCATGGATATTCCACTGAAAAAATTCATCACAAAAGATTTGATAAATAACTAAAATCCTTATTATTAAGGTTATTTTTCCTTTATATTTCTAGAATATTTTGGCTACTAATTTTTATGCTTATGCATGAAATAGATAAAATGAAGAAAATAGAGAACAATAAAACACAATCACACCATCCACAAATAAACACAAGATATGACCCAGGAAACCCTATACGGGAGAAAACCCAACTAGAAGGTGAGGTTACTCTGCTCTCTTTTTTCTAGTATAGAAATGATGCAAGTACAAAGAAAGAGGCACTCTATGTGGAGTTTCCTTTAACCCATGGCCTATATGGCTGCTACAAAATTTGTCCTCCTCTGTTATGCTCACATAATACCACTCTCAGATGTTTTTCTCAACTATGGAACATGATACAATGCAAAATAATGGAACCCCTTCTCCTCCTAGTGGCCTAATACTTAACATAGCCTGATAGCCATCTAGGGATAGGTTTTTGACTTCCTCAACCCTCAATTGTGGCAGGGTTTTGAACCTTCTAGAATATTCTTGAAATCCCTCACATGGCTAGCTCCATATGCATGAGTAACGAGGTTTGACGTGACATCCTCTCGTACCATGGTGGTCAACATGATAGGTCAACTTGCTGGAGGCATAACTTTTGCATACGAGCTCCAATAGACGTGATTTTTTCACCATTGGAAAGGTATCGATGTGTATAATAACGCCATAGGGTCCTAGATATGCTAGATAAGTTTTACCCCCCCCAAAAAGTCATTTGATGCCTCAAAATGGACTTGTAAGGTTCCATACCTCAATTTTCCAAACTAGGACCTGCCACTAAAATGGCCATGCAAGCTGATTCCTCCAATTTTGTCCACTCTAAATGGATTGAGACATATGGAAAAAATTATAATGATCCAACCCATATCATACCTCCCCATTTAGGGAGGCTTTTGGTCCCCAAAATATTTACTGAATGAGGTGAGGAAATTATTCCTCTACCTTCTCCCTGGAGTACCACTTTTGTTTTCCTGGAAGTTGTCCTTTCAACCTAATCTTCCAAAGGTCATACTACCCCTATATTTTAGTTATAGACTGCTTCTACAAAACAATGTCCTCTGTCAACTCTGCCTGAGAATCTGGTGCTAAGTCCTATATGGAAGGTAGGACCTTCTCCTCCTCCTGATCCAACATGGAAGGTTCATAGAGTTTAAGATTATTTGCATTCACTACTGAGTAAATGCACATGTATAGGAGTAGACTGAGTTTTCATGCAGTATCTCCCACCTTTTACAATACCTCAAAATGACCATACCACAAATCCTTGATATTCTTACGAGGACCCTGTAGTATTTCCTTATTTAGTTGTAATGATACTTTGTTTCACACTCTAAATGGTCTCTCTATTTTGTGCTTGTCATGTCTAGCCTTGTACTTTTCTTGTGACTTCTTCAATATCTCTTGTACTTACAAATGGATATGACTGATCTTCTCAATAAATTTTTCTTCTTAGAATGCATATCTTGTGAGGTCCTCCCTCACTCCCCCTTGAAGTCCATATACAATATCTAAGGGTGAAGGTGGAAAACAACCAAAGAAAGTTTCAAAAGGTTACTAGTAGAAGTGTGGACTGCTTTGTTATAAGAGTGTTGTATATAGATTAGATTTTCATCCTAGGTGTTCAGATGCTTCTGATTGTAACCCCTCAAAAGATGCACTAAAGTCTTGTTAATTGCTTCCGTCGTTCCATCTGTTTGTGGATGGAAAGTTGTAGAACTCTTTAACCCAGTGTCCATTTTCGCCCACAATGTAGTCTAAAATGCACTAAGAAATATGATATCCCTATCTGATATGATGTTCCTTGGTATCCCAAAGTGCACCCAAACTTGTTCAAAGAACTTGTTTACTACTTCTTGTTAGTTGATGGTCTTTTTACAAGGCATGAGAATGCACATTTTTCTAAACCTATCAACTACCAAAAATAAATAGTCATGTCCCTTCCTGGTTGTTTGTAAACCTCCCACAAAATCATTGGAAATACTTTCCCAAGGTCGAGTGGGTATAGGTAAGGGATGTCATAGACCTTGCTTCTTGTTACTGGGCTTGCTAGT
This sequence comes from Picea engelmannii, assembly GCA_009831015.1. Classification (NCBI taxonomy): domain Eukaryota; kingdom Viridiplantae; phylum Streptophyta; class Pinopsida; order Pinales; family Pinaceae; genus Picea; species Picea engelmannii. The sequence continues at coordinate 419,302 of ML779431.1, read as the reverse complement.
ACAAAAGAGTATACATCCTCTAATATACCATGCTACATCTTCTTACATTATGGGACAATACACATACCTCCGTAAGTTGGAAATAGTCTTCCAACACCAAAATGTATTGCAACCTTGGAGGTGTGAGCCTCTCTCATAAGCTGCAATCGTTCACCTTTAGGAACATAGATCTTATTGAGCTTGTAGAATAAACCATTCTGTAAATTATAGTTATCATTGCCATCATCTTCTTCTATATGAATTTATCCATATAACTATTGAAACACCTCCTTGAAGTCCTCATCTTCTGTGCATGCCTCTTTGTATGCATCATGGGAAAAAGGATCCATGTTCATCGAAATTCCCAAATTTTTAATATTGGATGTGGGTGGCCATGAAAACATATTTGCCAACTTATTTGTGCTACCCTTCTTATACTTGATGACTAGATGAAATTGTTGTAAAACCCCATCCATGTGTAATACCTGGTTTGTTGTAGATTACTATAGGCCTACAAATATTGTAGTGGCTGGTGCTCTATGTGGATGATGGCCTCCTTTCCCATTAAATAATGCTTCCACTTTTTGACAACTTGTACCAAGGCATAGAGATCCTTTTCATAGGTACGGTAGTTGATAACCACCCCATGAAATACTTCAAAATGATAGTAGATGTGCTTTCCTCCCTACATCAATACTGCTCCCATGGAATACTAACTTGAATTTGTCTCCACTTCGAAGGGATTTTGTAAGTTTGGTAGTGAGAGAAATGGTGCTTGAATGATATTTGTTTTCATCTCATCAAAGGCCTTCTGTTGATTCTTCCCCCACTAGAAACTCTTACCTCTAGCTATTATGGCGTGGAGTGGTGTAGCTATTGTTGAAAATGAAGCTATCAACTTCCACAAGTATTTTGATGCCCCAAAAAAACTCCTAACTTCAATGGAAATTGTAGGAACTTGCCATTTCATGATGGCCTCCATCTTTGTGGTATCTATCTTGAGCTCCCTTCCACCGATCACATACCCCAAATACACCAAATATTGCTGAGAAAACTCACATTTCTTGAGATTGGCTAACAACTGGTGCTTTTTAAAAGTCTCTAACACTTGCATAAGATGTGATATGTGCTCCTCCCAGGTAGCACTATAAATCAATATATCATCCAAATAGACAATAAAAAATGAATCTAGATAAGGGCATAAAACATAATTCATTAGTCTCATAAATGTAGCTGGTGTGTTGCATAAACCGAATGGAATAACCAAATACTCATACAAACCTTGCCTTTTCTTGAAGGCAGTGTTCCAAGTATCTTCTTCTTTGACTCGTACTTGGTGATATCATGGTTTCAAATTTAGCTTAGTGAAGTACTTGGAATGTTGCAACTGGTCCAACAAATCATCGATCCTTGGAAGAGGGTACCTATTCTTCAGTGTAATATTGTTCAATTCCTTGTAATTGATACACATTCTCCAAGTCTCATCCTTCTTAGGCACAATTATGATGGGTGTCCCACAAGGTGAGGTACTTGGTTGAATCACACCCTGCTCCAACAACTGTTTCAACTACTTCTTCACTTCATTTGCTTCTATAAGAACAGACTGTCTATACAGCCCAATATTCGACAATGGGGAGTCTAGAAATAATTGTATTTTATGTTCCACATCCCTCTTGGGTGGTAGCCCTTTGGGTTCATTGCACACTCCTTTGTATTCTTGTAGAAAATACTCCAACTCATGTTCCTTCTCTTTAGTACACCCCTCTAGGGATGCCTTCACTCTCATTGACTCATCATCAGACTGATTTTCTCTTAAGAAAATAAAAAAAATATTTCTTACTAGAACTAATTAACTACTTGGTTTGGTTGGTACTTACCAATGAGATATTTGACTTGCCTTTATGTGCACTAATGATGTAGGACTTCCTATCCTTTATTAGTCGATATTTCTTGGCTATCCACATGAATATTGTGTCCCTCATATACATGTAGGGGACTCCAAACACTAGTCCACATACATCAAGAGGTACTACGGTCCAAATCCACTTCATTAATAAAATTGACACTTACAACAAATTTAATCTTACACTATTTTGTTACATTTATCTCTACATCCTTGTTTACCCAACCCAATGGATAGGGGATAGGATGATCGTGAACCTCCAATCCAATATTGTTGACTATATATATTGCTAATATATTAGCCTATGAACCAGAGTCAAATATAGCATCTATCTTGGTCTTCTTGACCTGAATCTTGATGTGGAGGGGATTTTTCATGTCCTTCTCTTCCTGGTGATGAAGGATACTCAGATTCACCTCCTTCTACACACGTGAAAACAATATTTTCATCCACATCTGAGCTACTTTCAACCTGATTGCTCAAATATACGGCTAGAAGGTTCTTTTTCTTTCTGTCCTTCTTGTGGTTCTTCGAGTTCAACTCTAGATGTGGTTTCCAAGATTTTCCCTCGATGTGTCCATAAATGTTGCAATGATTGCAATAATTGTTGGGATCTTTAATCTGATGTGCAATGGATCTTGTCTTCTTATCTTCCCCCCCCCCTTCCACTTCTTCTTCCCCTCCTTGGAAGCTTCCTAGTGCTCTTTCTTCTTTGAAACACTTGGTTTCCCTTTCGTTTGGCCTAAGTTTTCCAGGTATTGTTCCTGTACACATGTCTCATCCACTATCCTTGGATTGAAGGGATTTCGTACATGACTGTGTAAACCCCCCAGATACCCGAGGAGTGCATCTGGGTTCTTGGGAGAGATTCCCAACATGATGGCCATATTTTTTAACTTAGTGGTGTACTCCTATACAATCTCCCCCTGCCTGAAGTAGTGCCACCAGATCCATTGGTCCTCTACATACCCGATATGGTATAATTGGGACTTTGATGATGGTTTTGAATTCCTCCCACCTAGTTACTAGAGGATCACCCTCCAGCTTAAGTGTTTCCATGTGGCTTTCCCACCAAGTTAAAGCATGGCCCTCTAACTTTAATCTAGAAAATGAAATATTTTGCCCTTCATCTATATGGTGAATGCTAAAATAAAATTATAGTCGTTGCAACCAATGATTTAGTTTTAATGCATTGATCTCACCTTGGTACAATTTTATGTCTTCTTTCACTTCCATATTAAATAGGGACTATGAAGGGTTAACAAAACTTGAACATGACTGTTTTTTCTCATATTCCTTCTGCAACTACTTTCCTCAGTCTTCTCGATCTCTCGATTTCTCCTCCGATATCTGAGTTAGAGCCTCCATCATCTTTGAACGGTTCAAACTTACTTGCTAGAGCCACCATGATGAGGTTCATATTGCGATTGATGTCAACAAATTGTGCTTCCAAGTGTTCAAATCTCTCTTTTGTTGGATCTCGAGGGTTATTGTGAATAGACTTGTCCTCCGTGGATATGGTTTCTACGACTTCTCATTAAGCTGATTCCTAGATCCTGCAACTTCCCACAAATACCCAAAAGAAAAACCAATTTTGATACCAATATGATATATAAACTACTATGGATATTCTACTAGAACAATTCATCACAAAAAATCTAATAAATAATTGAAATCTTTATTATTAAGGTTATTTTTCCTTTAGATTTCCATAATATTTAGTTATTGATTTTTCTACTTATGCATGAAATAGATAAAATGTGGAAAATAGAGAATACTAAAATAAAATCACACCATCCACAAATAAACACACGATATGTCCTGGGAAACACAATACGAGAGAAGACCTAGCTAGAAGGTGAGTTTGCTCTGGTCTCTTTTATCTGGTATAGAAATGATGCAAGTACAAAGAAAGAGGCAGTCTCTGTGGAGTTGCCTTTGACTTGTGGCTTGTATTGCTGCTACATAATCTCTCCTCCTCTGTTATGCTCACAGAATACCACTCTCATATATTTTTCTCAGTTATAGAACAAGATACAATGCAAAATAATGAAACCCCTTCTCCTCCTAGTGGCCTGGTATTTAACATATCCCGATATCCCTCTAGGGATAGGTTTTTGATTTCCTCAACCCTCAATTTTGGGAGGGTTTTGAACCTTCTAGAATATTATTTAAATCCCTCACGTGTCTAGCCCCATATGCATGAGTAATGGCAGTTGACATGGCGTCCTATCGTACCATCGTGGTCAACATGACAGGTCAACTTGCGAGAGACATAACTTTTTCATACAAGCTCTGATTGACATGATGTTTGCATCGTTGGAAAAGTATCATTGTGTATAATAGCATCCTTAGGTTTTAGTTATGATAGAAAATTTTAACCCCAGAAAATGTCATTTGATGCCTCAAAATGGCCCTGGAGGGTTTCAGACCCCAATTTTCCAAACTGGGTAGCTGCCACTAAAATGGCCCTGCAAGTTGATTTCTCCAATTTTTCCACTCTGAAAGGGTCGAGATAGATGGAAAACAATATAATGATCCAATACATATCACTAGGTCCACCTTTTATTTTAGGTCTCCCTTGTCTCTCATATAAATAGAGGGAGGAGAGATTCATTTGACCAAACTTGTACTTGTTCACTCTTGGATATCACACACCTGAGTTAGAGATGTGATACTAGGGTGAACTTGTCTTCTTGTAATCTTTAAGTTATGGGAATTTCGAGGTAATAAATGGGCCTCAAAATGAAAAATATACTATCAAGATCAACTTTAAACAAACCAATAGGATTGAAGATGATGATGTCAACCATAAGGGTAATTATTTTTGGAGGGAAATAAAGAAAACTATTTTTTTAATCATATTTTTGACTTATCTCCTTATAGGTTTACTCAAATTTCAAGTGTAAGCACTCGTTGGATGCATAATTTAATTATGCATCCAACAAGTACCCACTATGCATACTTTTGATAGACTCACATTGAGATAACATAGAAACACATGAAAAAATGTGTTTCTTGAAAAGGAACCCATGAAAAAAATGTGTTTCTTGAAAAGGAACCCATGAAAAAATATGTTTCTTGAAAATGAACACAATTTTTTCATGAATTTCCAGTTTATCTCACTGTGGGTTTATCAAAAGTATGTAAAGAGAGTACTTGTTGGATGTAAATTTTAAGTCCTTCCACCTAGTTCCTAGCGAATCACCCTCCAACTTAAGTGTTTCCATGTTAAAACAAGGCCCTTAAGTGTTTCCATGTTAAAACAAGGCCCTCCACCAGGTTAAAACAAGGCCCTCTAACTTCAATCTAGCAAATGAAATATTCTTCCCTTCATCTATATGGTGAACGCTAAAATAACCTTCTAGTTGTTGCAACCAATGATTTAGTTTTAAAGCATCGATCTCACCTTGGTATGACTTTATGTCCACTTTCACTTCCATCTTAAATGGGGTCTGTTGGAACAAATACTGAAAATTTCTAAACTTAGTGTCTCTCGCCAAAAGTTATGCCAACTAGCTTTAGAACCTTTTCGCCCGGCGTAATCTTTTTTAACCGTTAAATCCTTGCGTCATCTGGCTCAAACCTTCCCGCTGCAGTGAAACCTCTAAACCTATCACCATTTTCGTCGAGCTTTTATACCATCAAAATCTCAAAGCCTTGCGTCACAATTG
>ML779431.1:399339-412126 GCA_009831015.1 Picea engelmannii | reverse complement strand
TCCACTACCCTTCACGTCCAATCTCCAAACTATCCACCGTAAGCCACACACATGCCAAATTCACAAGACAACTCACACAAGACTCCAAGGAGAGAATCCACGTGAGGACCAAAGAAATTCACCATCTGTCCGAACATCGACAGTGCTGAGTAAAAAAGGTGCCATTTCCATAATTAGCAAAGGAAGCCAAAGCTTTACTAGTCAAACTATCAAAGTCGTAAATCGACTGCCACAACACACACAAGTGTTTGTTTTGAAGAGTGAATTCTTTCAAATGCCCATTTTCACAGGTGCACGAATGCCTCCAAATGCCCATTTTCACAGGGATCAACATATTCATCAGATGAAAAGGGCTCATCATGATGGCTCCCATATTTATCATTTAGGAAACCAAACGTTCAAGATAAATACAAAGAGAGTAAGGTTTCAAAGTCTGGTTTCGATCAAGCAAACATGGAGAGTATAGTGTCTGCTCATAAGACAGTCGCCCAACTTTGTTCATCATTAAATTATTCCGATGCGATCCAGTATATCAATTCTTCATCTACTCTTTCCATCCATCCATCCATTTCTGAATATAAGAATGGAACATGATCAATGGGAACAAGCCATTAATGATATTTAGTATTTAGAAAATTACTACGATGATAATTTTTACGATTACAGGCATCTTACGCTGCCAGATGCTATTCTTGAAAAACATCGAGCGTTAAGTCACATGGAGGAGGAGCTCACAAGGAGACTCGAAGGGGGTGTGCTACACATCAAGAAAATCACTAGAACAGGGTTATACATAAGCACTGAGTTCCACTTTGGGGATTTTGACCGACGGAGGGATTTCAATATCCACCTCTCCCTTCCCCCAAAACTCGAAGGCATGAAGTCAGGATTCTAGTCATATGCATCAAGCACCGATGTGTTAAGCATTTTCACAGAAGTGGATTTTGATGCTGAAACACTCTCGTTTGTTGCTCGTTTTTGTGATTGATTGGATATTCACTTTAAACCAGTATGTTCAGGCTCCTTCACGGATAGAACTAATGTCAGGGAAATCTCTTCGGTATCTCAATGAAACAACCTTATTACAATGTTATATAGGCTCGACTCTAAGGACTGGATTGTGGTTTGTAAAGCACTAAACCGCGTGCGTCAATTATCAATTTTTTTTACAAGGAAGCCATGCGTCCAATATTGGGTAATATAACCACTTTGACAACTAAGTCCTTAAAGAATTTGAGAATCGCTCTTTGCAAAACTGCGATTATGGATTCATTTGACCTTATCAAAGCATACCAAGATCAAATAATTGATTTCATTGATCCAATGCTTTTGCAACTTTTGCTGAAGACCTCTCAAGACAAATGCTTTGTATGTGAAGTTGTTGAGAAAGTATTGATGATGACAACTACGTGTATTTCTCCTAATCTATTACTACAAAAATTGGAACTCTATGTCAAGCACAAGAATCCACACATTCGAGCTAATGTGTCTATGTGTATATGCAAGAGTGTTCATAGGCTAGGTGTGAAGGAGATCAAAGAATATGGCTTAGATGTATTAATCCAAATAAAAATGCCCTCTGTCAAAGAAAAAAAAAAGGAAAAAATAGAACTCGAGCTTATGAATATTCATGCGCAAGTGGAAAATGAACAGATGATAGAAATGGACGAGAAGGGTGAGCCCAGGTGCTTGTTTTGTCATGATTAACATTTTGGTTTGGAAATATTGTCATTATTAATCACAGGCTTTTCCACCAGTTTCATTCTTAAACTGATTTTGGCTTAGTTGGAGATTTTTAAGGATAAGATGGTAACAAAATCTGAGTGTCAATGATTATGGTAAATCCAATAAATATATAAACAAAAGAGGTTAAAATGCATCTGAGAGAAAATGAAGAGTCAGAAGAAGCGCCAACACATCTAATTGAAAATCAATAATGTATGCAGAGGTTGTGGGTAATCCAAGGGTTTTTTCAATTGAAACCAAATTTGTATAAAGAAATAGATAGTAGATTGATTAAAGAGAGGGGGGGGGGGGAACAACCTGAGAACCTATCAGTGGATGGTTTTGTAATGCCATTTCTTTCAACAAATATAGAATAGAAGCTAAGAGATTCTATACTTCGTCACTGTGTAATTTTGTCTTTTCTTGTATCGTATTCTCAATATTTACATCCATTCTTTCTTCTTTCTTCTTTCTTTTACATATTTAGCTTGTAATGGCTCTAATTCAGTAATACCTCTATTGTGGTCATTTATTGGGCAGCCTGTTAGGTTCATCTTTTCCTCTGTTTATGCTGTGAGAAAAACAAGACCTATAACTTGACTGTTTCTGGCTAGATTACAAGTTATATATATGCACAGTTGTTTTTGAAGCTATTTTTCATTCCTCTGTTGAAATAAAGATTAGAATTATTAGAATTATATACCTAACTCTTTGTTTCAGTCCTCTTCATCCCCTATCTTCTATCCGTCTTCCTTATTTTAATTAAATTAGGCAAATGGGGTCATGCCTCTTCGTTTCTGATTTATAAATGATTGAAAGGCTTGTTTCAGACCTGGTTCTAGAAGCCTCATATCACTGATCAATCAACAACTTGTTATTTCATTTTAAAATGTGCTAAGGCTTAGTTCTATTACAACCTAGAGTCAACTCTTGCGACAACATTTTCTGGCGCCATTGTCGAGGATAGAGGAATGAATTTATCTTCCCTGGGATATGACAAAATTTTATATATATTCCTTGATAGTGAACAAGGGATAGGCATTCAATCGACTGTGATCATTCACCTGGCGACTCCTTCGTTCGAAGACTCTACATAATTCACTGGCGACTCCACTCGTCTCAAAATATCCAATTCGTTCGCTGCTCGTATTGCTGCGAGGTTTTCTCCTCTAGACTTTACAAATGTTTATGGTTTTCCAAACATTGTTCCAGACATTAAAATTTGGGGAGATGTCCTTCCTAAATTTGGAGGATATGTGGACGAAAATCCTACTCAACACTTGTTTGAATTTCACAAGCTCATGGATGAATTAAATGTACATCAGAATATGTCCTCATGAAACTGTTTATGTTTTCATTGGAAAGAGATGCTAGACTCTGGTATAAATCTTTACCCCATTCCAATATTCCTTCATTGAAATATTTTCACACAATTTTTCATCAACATTGTAAGAGGATCTATTCTGCTGAATTCATTTTTGAAGATTGTTGTAATATAGAATTCATAAAACAAAAATATCAAACAAATCCTCTTGAAGAGGAGGAAGGAATAGCATAAATTTATCAAGTCGATGAAGATGACCAACATGAGGAAGAGTTTGTTGATAAAGAAGCAAAATATGATACTCTTGTGATCATATTCAAGAAGAAGATCAAACCAAACTCCATGAAGATGAAGCAGAAAGGTTAGAAGGCTTTCAAACTGATTGCAACCAGATTTGCTGCAGCGATGAGGATGAAAATACTTTTTCAGATGAAGAGTTAGATTCAAGCTCATTCCTATATGACTCTATTTTTAATTTTGTTGTTCAAGAGGAATACATTCATAATGAGTTTTTTATTAATGATGCCGGAAATAGTTTGATTGTACAACATGATGATGAAATCATTGTTCTATATCTTCATAAAGACAAAAAACTCATGGAAGGCCATATACAATCATTGTTTGTTGATATAGAACATAGTCACTTTGCTATGGCAAAATCCCTTGCTTATTAGTTTCATGATCAAATAAATGCCTTGAAATATGACGAATTGCATGTTGCCAAAAATCCATTTCATGAAGAGTTTCAGGAGGATTGTAATCACCCAAATGTAATTGAGATTTCATGTATGGTCACTGTTGTAAATCCTCATGAAAATCGGTATGTTGATATTCAACCATCTTTTCTAGCTCCTCACAAGACATAAATTTATGAAAGTGAATGTTCTAGAATGGGCTATGAGCAGCCCATTTATGATGAGTATCTAGAAGATGAAGAAGAGAAGATTTCTTCTTCACCATGCACAAAAACTTATGACAATCATCCTTTGTTTGATGAATACAATGAAATTGTTTCTGAAGACGATGAACAACAAGAAACTTTGGTTCAACAAGAAAGAAACCAACAACATCATAAAAGAAATCATCCCATGTATGACAGCTATCAAGAAGATCTTTGGACAACGGACGAAGGATATAATAAGGAGTTACTGGAACAATTGATCTCTCCCCATTGTTTAACAACTATTGAGCAATAGACTAGTAAGTCTCAATGCGACATTTTTTCTCTAGAAGAATAAAAAATCAGCAGTGGGCAAAGTGCACAAAGGCATTTCACACAACTTTCCCAATAGGAGGAAGTATGTATTAATTGAAAAAGTGGTATATCTCTTCCCTTATACTATCCAGTAGCAGTTTATATGGAGTCAAAATGGGGCATTTAAATTTGTATTTCCGACTTCTTGAGGTATGATTTAAAAAATTGTAAGTACATGCTCCCAAGGTATGTTTTGAAATTTGCAGTTGCTCCTATCGTTTTTGTGCTCAAGGATGGAAGCATAATTAAATTGGTTAGTCATATATTCACTTGGTTGATTTGGAAATTTTCCTACACTTGAACAAAGCATGATACCAGTTAGAGTAGGTGATGTATATAAATAAGCTTGACTTCGAGCATTACAGTACAACGGTGGTTTTCAATATGTTTCCAGTTAAGAAGTTTTCTTTTCAGTTTGGCATCCAGTATGGTTCCGTTTTAAGGCATTATGACTCCATATCCCAATGAATGCATAAGCGGTTTTTGTTTCGTAAAGACGCAAGTAAAATGACGGGGTTCAGAGTTTGATTTCAGGTCTCCCAATGGATGAAGGCATGTGGTCTACTGTTCTTGGCGCTTTTCAGGAAAACACCATCCCTATGTAGAGCCTATGCTGGAACAAATATTGAAAATTTCTACACTTAGTGTCTCTCGCCAAAATTTATGCCAGCTAGCATTAGAACCTTGTCGCCTGGCGTAAGATTTTTTAACCGATAAATCCTTGCATCATTTGGCGCAAAACTTCCCGCTGCAGTGAAACCTCTAAACCTATCTCCATTTTAGCTGAGCTCTTCTACTGTCAAAATATCAAAGCCTTGCGTCACAATTGGCCAAAATATCAAAGCTTTAAAGTTTCCCAAGGTCTCCTATTTGGTCTTACTTCGCAATTCCTTGATTATCGAAATAATTCTAAAAATGTCAAATTATAAAACCAAACTATAAGTTTTGTTTTTTCTATATATTATTTTAAAATTATTTTATATAATTTTAAATTAATATTTTATTTTATTTTAAAGTTTGATAAGAAAAGAGAAAAATTGTTTAGCCAAACCTTTGCACCAATTCTCTTTCATAAAAAATGTTGGGTCCACTACCCTTCACGTCCAATCTCCAAACTATCCACCGTAAGCCACACACATGCCAAAGTCACAAGACAACTCACACAAGACTCCAAGGAGAGAATCCATGTGAGGACCAAAGCAATGCACCATCTGTCCGAACATCGACAGTGCCAAGTAAAACAAATGCCATTTCCAGAATTAGCAAAGGAAGCCAAAGATTTACTAGTAAAATTGTCAAAGCCATAAATCGACTACCACAACACACACAATTGTTTGTTTTGAAGAGTGAATGCTTCCAAATGCCCATTTTCACAGGTGTGGGAATGCCCGTTTTCACAGGGATCAACATATTCATCGGATGAAAAGGGCTCATTGTGATGGCTCCCGTATTTCTCATTTAGGCAACCAAACATTCAAGATAAATACAAAGAGAGTAAGGTTTCAAAGTCTGGTTCCGATCAAGAAAACATGGAGAGTATAATGTCTTCTCAAAAGACAATCGTCTGACTTTATTCATCATTACATTCTTCCGATGTGATCCAATATATCAATTCTTCATCTTCTCTTTCCATCCATCCATCCATTTTTCAAGATAAGAATGGAATGTGATCAATGGGAGCAAGCCATTAATGATATTCAGTATTCATAAAATTACTACGATGATAATTTTTACGATTACAGGCATCTTACGTTGTTGGATGCTATTCTTGAAAAGCATCGAGCATTAAGTCACATGGAGGATGAACTCATGAGGAGACCCGAAGGGGATGTGCTACACGCCGAGAAAATCGCTAGAATAGGGTTATACGTAAGTGTCAAGTTCCACTTCGGGGATTTTGACCGACGAAGGGATTTCAATAGCCACCTCTCCCTTCCCCTGAAGCCCGAAGGCCTGAAGTCAAGATTCCAGTCATACGCATCAAACATCAATGGGTTAAACGTTTTCACAAAAGTGGATTTTGATGTTGAAACACTCTCGTCTTTTGCTCATTTTTGTGATTGATTGGATCTTCACTTTAAACTAGTCTGTGTAGGCTCCTTCACGGATAGAACTAATGTTAGGGAAAACTCTTCGGGATCTCAATGCAACAAAATTATTACAATGTTAGATAGGCTTGACTCTAAGGACTAGATTGTGGTTTGTAAAGCACTAAACTGCATGCATCAATTATCAATTTTTTTTACAAGGAAGCCTTGCATCCAATACTGGGTAATATAACCACTTTGACAGTTAAGTCCTTAAAGAATCTGAGAATCACTCTTTGCAAAAATGCGATTATGGCTTCATATGACCTTATCAAAGCGTACCAAAATCATATAATTGATTTCATTGATCCAATGATTTTGCAAATTTTGCCGAAGACCTCTCAAGACAAACGCTTTATATGTGAAGTTGCTACGAAAGCATTGATGATGACAACTACGTGTATTTCTCCTAATCTATTACTACAAAAATTGGAACTCTATGTCAAGCACAAGAATCCACACATTCGAGCTAAGGTGTCTATGTGTATATGAAGGAGTGTTCATAGGTCGGGTGTGAAGGAGATCAAAGAATATGGCTTGGATGTATTACTCCAAATAAAAACACCCTCTTTCAAAGAAAAGAAAAATAAAAAATAGAAGTCGAGCTTCTGAATATTTGCGCGCAGGTGGTAAATGAACAGATGATAGAAATGGATGAGAAGGGAGAGCCTGAGTGCTTGTTTCATCATGATTAACAATTCAGTTTGGAAATATTGTCATTATTAATCACAGGTTTTTCCATCAGTTTCATTCTTAAACTTATTTGGGCTTAGCTGGAGAGTTTTAAGAATCAGATGGTAACGGAATCCGAGTGTCAATGATTATCGTAACTGTAATAAATATATGAACAAAAGAGGTTAAAATGCATCTGGGAGAAAACAAAGAGTCGGAAGAAGCGCCAACACATCTAATTGAAAATCAATAACGTATGCAGAGGTTGTGGGTAATCCAAGGGTTTTTTCAATAGAAACCAAATTTTTATAAAGAAATAGATGGTAGATTGATTAAAGAGGGGGGGGGGGCTGACAACCCGAGAGCCTGTCAGGGGCTAGGTTTGTAATGCCATTTCTTTTAGGAAATATAAAACAGAAGCTAAGAGATTCTATACTTTGTCACTGTGTAATTTTGTCTTTTCTTGTATCGTATTCTCAATATTTACATCCATTCTTTCTTCTTTCTTTTACATATTCAACTTGTAATGGCTCTAATTCAGTAATACCTTTGTTGTGGTAATTTATTGGGCATCTTGTTAGGTTCAACTTTTCCTCTGTTTATGCTGTGAGCAAACAAGACCTGTAACTTGGCTGTTTCTACCTAGATTACAAGTTATATGTATGCACGGTCGTTTTTGAAGCTATTTGTCATTCCTCTATTGAAATAAATATTAGACTTATCAGAATTAGATACCTAACTCTTTGTTTCAGTCCTCTTCATCCCATATCTTCTATCCATCTTCCTTATTTTAATTGAATTAGGAAAACGAGGTCATGCCTCTTCGTTTATGATTTATAAATGATTGAAAGGCCTATTTCAGACCTGGTTCTAGAAGCCTCATTTGACTGATCAATCAACAACTTGTTATTTCATTTTAAAATGTGCTAAGGCTTGGTTCTATTACAACCTAGAGTCAACTCTTGCGACAACAGGGACTATGAAGGGTTAACGAAACTCAAACACAACTGTTGTTTCTCATATTCCTTAATCCGCGACTCCTCTCCTTAGTCTTCTCGATCTCCCGATTTCTCCCCTGATCTGATCTCTGAGTTAGAGCCTCCATCATCTTCGAATGGTCCGAGATTTCTTTATAGAGGCGCCATGATGAGGTTCATATTGCGATTGATATCAACAACTTGTTCTTCCAAGTGTTCAAATTTCTCTTTTGTTGGATCTTGAGGGTTATTGTGAACAGACTCGTCCACGATGGCTATGGTTTATGCGGCTTCTCATTAAGCCGATTCCTAGATATTGCAACTTCCCACAAATACCCAAAATAAAAATCCATTTTGATACCATAATGATATGTAAACTACTGTGGATATTCCACTAGAACAATTCATCACAACAGATCTAATAAATAACCAAAATATTTATTATTAAGGTTATTTTTCCTTTAGATTTCCATAATATTTAGTTATTGATTTTTCTTCTTATGCATGAAATAGATAAAATGTGGAAAATAGAGAATACTAAAATACAATCACACCATCCATAAATAAACACAAGATATGACCCGGTAAACACAATACGAGAGAAGACCTAGCTAGAAGGTGAGTCTGCTTTGCTCTCTTTTCTCTGGTATAGAAATGATGCAAGTACAAATAAATAGGTAGTCTATGTGGAGTTTCCTTTGACTTATGGTCTGCATCGCTTCTAAATAATATCTCCTCCTCTGTTATGCTCACAAAATACCACTCTCAGATATTTTTCTCAGCTATAGAACAAGATACAATGAAAAATAATGAAACCCCTTCTCCTCCTAGTGGCCTGGTATTTAACATATCCCTATATCCCTCTAGGGATAGGTTTTTGACTTCCTCAACCCTCAATTGTGGGAGGGTTTTGAACCTTCTAGAATATTATTGAAATCCCTCACGTGGCTAGCCCCATATGCATTAGTAATGGCGGCTGACGTGGTGTCCTATAGTACCATCATGGTCAACATGACAGGTAAACTTGCGAGAAACATAACTTTTGTATACAAGCTATGTTTGATGTGATGTTTGCATAGTTGGAAAAGTATCATTGTGTATAATAGCATTCCGAGGTTTTAGTTATGATAGTAAATTTTTAACCACCAAAAATGTCATTTGATGCCTGAAAATGGCCCTGGAGGGTTTCAGACCCCAATTTTCCAAACTGGGTACTTGCCACTAAAATGGCCCTGCAAGTTGATTTCTCCAATTTTTCCACTCTGAAAGGATCAAGATAGATGGAAAACAATATAATGATCCAATACAGATCACTAGGTCCACCTTTTATTTTAGGTCTCCCTTGTTTCTCATATAAATAGAGGGAGGAGAGATTCATTTGACCAAACTTGTACTTGTTAACTCTTGGATATCACACACTTGAGTTAGAGATGTGATACTAGGGTGAACTTGTCTTCTTGTAATCTTTAAATTAGGGGAATTTCGAGGTAATAAATGGGTCTCAAAATGAAAAATATACTATCAAGATCAACTTTAAACGAACCAATAGGATTGAAGATGATGATGTCAACCATAAGAGTAATTATTTTTTGGAGGCAAATAAATAAAACTAATATTTTAATCATATTTTTTTACTTATCTCCTTATAGGTTTACTCAAATTTCAAGTGTAGGAACTCATCGGATGCATAATTTAATTATGCATCCAAAAAGTACCCATAATGCATACTTTTGATAGACTAACAATGAGATAAACTAGAAACACATGAAAAAAATGTGTTTCTTGAAAAGGAACCCATGAAAAAATGTGTTTCTTGAAAATGAGCACATTTTTTTCATGAATTTCCAGTTTATCTCACTGTGGGTCTGTCAAAAGTATGTAAAGAGAGTACTTGTTGGATACAAAATTTAATTTTTCATCTAACAAGTGACTACACTTGAAATTTAAGTAAACTTATAAGGAGATAAGTCGAAAATGTGATTAAAAAAATATTTTTATTTATTTCCCTTTGAAAATTCATAACTTTTATTTTATTATTTCCCTTAGGAGTCCCATTTAAGACCTCAAATCCCCCCTAATAGCCTTCATGTATGTTTTCTCTCTTCATATTATGTGGTAGGTTTCTTGGAGTTATTTCAAGGGAACACTGGGGTTAGTGTTTCACCATAAGGAAAAAAAAATAAGAATAGGATTTGTGATAAACTCTAGAGGGGAAGATATATAATTTTATCTTGTAGCTCTTGTGAGATAAGAAGGATAGGTTTTTGTGTCATTTGGAAACCCTAGTGCTACTTGTTATTATTATTATGGAGGAGAAGAGAAGGAAATATCTTTTACACTCATGGGATGCAAGTATAGGTGCAAAGTAGGACTTACCAGTGGTAATGCTAGCTTGTGGAGGATATTTCATGGAGCGACTATTTTTTGTTAGGAGTGTTCCCAGCTAGGAGGAGTTGGTGGCTACAGTTTTCTTATGGTTTCCCTAGCTATGGTTTGAAGAGATTGACTTATACTAACTTTGTGATAAATCCATGGTATGCACTTGTACTTCATTTCTTGTATATATATGAAGTTTCGAGCTGTCCAAATATTGTGTGCTTGCAAATTCAATTTTCAGTTTATGTTATCTGCTTGATTTGGTAGATTCTAGAACTTGTTGTTCATCCCGATTTAACATAAAATATAGCTAAATTGGTTAAGTTATTTAACACATATGTTGAAGATAAAGGTGCATATTTATTGTTGTTATAATTTGTAGTAATAAGAGATTTCATATCTTTCATTTTCTTGGAAAAGTGTACCCTAAGAGCATTAGCATTGTGGTATTGAAGTGCACTTGTATGGTATTTGTTCTCTTGGGCTGCCATGTGAAATTGGGTTGAAGAGAAGAGAAATATTATTGTTGTAATTTAATATTTCAGATCATCATAAGGTTGAAAGTCACAATGAATAGATCCAAGAAACCTCAAGGATGAGGTGAAATTTTGAATTTGCATTAATTTCTAGGTTCTCAAAATTTCTACATGGTATCAAAGTTGATTTTATTGAGATTTCTCTCTTCGTGAAGAGGGAGTTGGATATTTTGATTGTATTTTACATGGGAGTGGTGTGTGACCTAGTGCAAGAACAAAGTTACCTACTTGATGAGAACCCTCTAGAGTTCTCATTTTTTAGAGGACACATTTAATGGTTGTTTTTATCCTCGTTTCAAAAGATGGTTCTTCAAAATCACTCATTTTTTTCTCAAGGTAGTTTTTTTTCATTTTGAATCGTCTTACTTATAAAATATCCACATTTTTTTCAAATGTTGTTTAAAAAAAAAACAGTTTTTGCTTAAAATGTCTATTTTTTAAATTTTTTGATGATGTTTTTTTCTTGTTTTTTCAATTTTTTTATATATTTTTCCTTTAAACATAAACTTTATTGTCTTTAGTATTATTAAAAATGTTATATGTCATTTCCTTTTTCAAAGTTTTGATTTTCATCTAATTATATATTATTAATTAATTTAGGACATGATACATTTTAATTACAATGTAAAATATTGTTTTTAAACATTTTTTCAACTTTAAATTTATTTATTTCATTTTTTTAACAAATAAAATCCTCTTTTTGTTTTTTAATATTTAAAGAAAAATATTAGAGATTTTAAGAGGAAAAAAATAGTATTTTTAGTATATTTTGGTGCACAAAACACAAAACAAGAAAAAATAGAAAAACTTATTGAGACTTTGCGGGATTGGCAATAGATATTTGATTTGACTAGATCTCCTTTCACATGGAGAGTCTTTTTGACCTGCAATCTCCTCAAACCTCCAACCATTGAAGGATTTCCTTGGACGAATTCTCACAATATAGGCTTGGTATCTTTCCCACTATGGAGGATTATCGACACATCTAGTGGATAGGGTTGTTCCTTCATATGAGGACACTTAGATCTCCATTTCTAGTATTATTGTTTGTATTATTTCACATGGTAGTTTCCAATTTATTACTGTGTTGTTCGAGGAGGTTGGCTCAAGTGGTTTTGTAAGAAGATTCTATCTTTCTCAGATTGTTGAGTGAGGGCTTCATTGCTTCATTGGAAATCTAGCAAAGGTTCTTATTCTTCGTACATTAGATAAATTTTTCATCTTTCCTTTGTTTCATTTTTTAGTAGCTAAATAAATCACATATATTAGTGAGGTAAGTAAACCAATCTTTCTTTTATTATATCCTATATTTCTTAAATCATAAGCTAGATCAATAAACTGAAGCAAGCAATGTTTCATTGGCCTCACCCTTTGCCTTCCCCTTTTTAATTCATATTTGGGTTCTCAGTTTCCCTAGATAAGAGAGTTACGACTCCTCTCCTCTTCTTGGTTTAATTTTGTTTCTTGTGTGGTAGCACAATTATTCACTCAAATTGTTGGGTTACATTTCAATTACTTGACCGAGGAGTTCTGTTAAGCCTTCCATTCCCAAAGTGAAGTTTTTCTCCTTGAATTCTTCATTTTCCTCCCTTCATATTTTTGGTCATGGGACCCTTGGATAATTCTCATGCGCCAACTTCATTTGCATGTGCCTTGTCCTCAAGCACCATGAGTTTGAGGCAAGGAGGATGTTGTAACATAAATTGGCTTTGTCACTTTATCTCAGTTTTCGCCTAAAATAGATTTTCTTGCTCATGACTAAAATTCCTTTCAACTCAAGTTTGACCTCTTTCATGTTCATTTCTCTCGTTTTAAAAGTTTCATTTGAGACCTAG
>ML779431.1:361258-372729 GCA_009831015.1 Picea engelmannii | reverse complement strand
TTGACTTCTACCTCGGCCTCTTTGACCTTGCTTCTGGCTCAGCTTCTCTTCAGCTTTCAGAGCTATCTGATAAGCATCTTCCACATTTCGAATGGTCATCATGCTCATCTCATCTTGAATGTCATATCGTAGACCATTCATGTACCTGGCAAATTTTTCATCATCGCTTTCCCGATGACCTACTCTGATGTTTATCCTGTAGAATTATTCAGTGTATTATTTCACTAACATCATCTTCTGTCTCAAATTCTGCATCCTCCAAAACATAGTGATTTGATAATCCTTGGGTATAAATTTGGCTTTCATCTTTGCAACCATTATATCCTAGCTTTTGATTTTCTGCTTGCCCTTGCAGTGTCTGTCAGCCTGCAGTTCATCCCACCACAGTGTTGCATGCCCTTTAAGTCTAGTAATGACATGTTTGACTTTCTTATCTTCCTCGACATCCTCATAGTCAAAGTATTTTTCTAGAGCTCTAATCCAGTCTAGAAGTTCTTCAACATCTAAGTTTCCCTCATACACTGGAATGTCCATTTTTTCCCTAGCAACTATCCTTGCAACAACCCTGAATAGGTGTTCTTCTGTAGCATCTTGGACTGCAACTTCTTCTCCTTCATTTCCAGCTTCATTTTCACTTTCATCCTCGTTGATATCCCCAGCGTCGACTGTGTGCCTCCGTTCTGTCTCCATAGCATCAAGTCTGGCACGTAACTCATGCATTTCTCTTTCCACTGTTGGATCAGGCATTTGCCTATCTCTTCTTCTCGGCGGCATGGCTGAAAATTTTTCCTCTTTTCTCTCTTCTACAGAAAGCAAAGAATTTGTTTTATGCTTTGATACCACAAATGACGCAGACCCACTTCCCTCGGGTCAAGATCCGCGTAGGATCTTCACTAAAACCATGCCAAGGGTTAATCAAACCCTTTGTTTAAGCCACAAAGGACTTTGGGTTTCGGGAGTTGGAGAGTCCCGACGTATTTCCACAGCTCTTGGTAAATGCCGAAATGCGAATTGTCAACGAAGGTTGACTGCTCCAATGCGATGAGCACATGCCACCTGTTACCCACTAGTTTCAACTTTCGGGACTTTGAGCGAAGAGCCTACATTCGTTCCTCTTCCCTTATGATTCCCTGAACTCCAAAATTTCACCTTTGGCGAGATCGATGGTCGTGATCCCTCCTTGATCTAACGACTCTGATCTTTTCGGGATTTCGTGTACCGGGAGTTTGAAACTCTCGACTCCAAAATCACTTGTCGCGCCAATCCCCGAATTCCAAAATAGACCTAACACTCTGATCTTTTCAGGATTCCGTGAACCGGGAGTTTGAAACTCTCGACTCCAAAATCACTGTCTCCTCTACTTCCCGAACCCCGAAATGCTGAAATGCCGAAATGGCTAAACGACGATTAGCCCCAAACCAAATATCTATCCATGTAACTGCTTCCTCAGTGACCACAACCCTACTCCAAAGACATGTCGCATTTCGCAACTTCAGGGTTTTCAACGCAAAGTGCGCCGACTCCTTGTCATCGGAATTGCCGAAATGTCGAACCCTGAAATGCCAAAATGCCAAAATTCCACTTCAAAGGGGAATCAATGGCTCCTGTTTCTTCTCATCCAACAGTCGCTACTCCTCCTGAGCTCCTGAACGCTAAAATACACTCAGCCTCAATCTTCTCACAGATCTGCGAGATCCAACAGTCCACGGGATTTCACACTTCTTCCATGAGGAAATTTCACTGTTCATTCACTCTTCTTCAAGGATCTCTTGACCAAAATGACTTGTCGTCCTTCCACCTGAACTTGAATTATGTGAGATGATTTCAATCTCTGCCTCCCTTTGAACACTTCAAAGGTGCTATCCCTCTTGAGCTCTCACTTGCAACCTCAAGCCCCCAAAAGGAATCATGCTCGCACTCCTTGCGGCAACTTTCAAATAACCTCTGGTTATTTGAGTCTTCGACCTTGTGCACTCTTTGCAACAGTGGTCCTTCAACCTTCACCTTAGTTGATAATTTCTAAGGATTCAACTAGCCTGTGCACACTTTGCACGACTCTGTGCCTCTCCTGCACTTATGTTGGTTATGAGAACAACGATATCTCTCCTGAGCTTTCTGAGATAAAACTCAGACCCTCGTCAACACACACTTTGCAGACATTCACTGCACTCCTTGTAGGAATTCTCAGGAAGAGAAACAATTGAAACTCATTATTCTCCTCTCTCAGACTTCATACACTCAACATGAAATCATACTCCCAACACAACATTGAAACAAATGCATAACAGAGAAAATAAAACAACTATAAACATACCATTTAACAAATGTAAATAGTAAGCATCATAACACCATGAAAATTGAGTCAAAGCTTTATATATTAACTCAAGTGCTCTTGTACATGGGTTCTTCTCTACAGTTCTCTGCTACAGATCTACAGCTTATGAAATCTCTAAAATCATAATGTTCATGTTCCAATGATACAAGGGTGAGGGTGCCTATATCCATTTTCCCTCCTACGCTTATAAACTGTCTAATCTATTAAATCAAATCTACCTACTTTCATTAAATAGACTTAAATGCCTGTTACATCCGACAGATGAGAATAATTTCTCCATATCTGTTCATATATCCAAGACATAAATGTAAGTACGCTTCTCCTAGCTATTACATTAATGCTTCTGATTTCAAAATTCAAAACATTTTCATAAAAACGTGTCCTTTTTGCATCCACGCGTTCAACTGTTCCTTTGACTAGGCGTGTGCTTTGGCTTTCTACGATGCTCCTGCATCACAAAGCACATCATCCTGATTTGGCCTTTTATCTCAGAGAAAGAAAGTCTCCAACTCTGGAACAAATGTTTATTGATGCTGAAGAGATTCAAAACAATCTATTTGCTTGTGGGAAGCTACCAAGTCAAAAAGGGAATGAAGATATTGATACAGAGGAGTAGAGATGAGAATATTAACAAGACATATCAAATATGGATATTTCTATAATTCATATTGGTGTGAGACAAGAAGAGCCTTCTATTCCAAATCAACATGCTAATGATTGGGAAGCTGATTTTTGCATCAATTTTTAAGTGATTTTCATGACAAGGAGAATGAATTTAATGATTATGAATTTGAACAAAATACTTGTTATGAAAATATTCATGAAAATTTTCAAGAAGATCAAGGACATATTTCCTTGTCCTTATATTTAGAAAACTTGGATAGCCATCATCCCATATATGATAGATATGATTTAGAGTCAAAGTTTTATAGTGAAGATGAGTAGATTTCCAAAGAACCTTCTTCAACAATTTTTTATGTTGAACCTATTTATGATGAATATGAGGATTTTGAGGAGAAGACAACATAATTTAAAGGGATGAGTTTTTCATCATCATTTTATGAAATTTCTAATAAGCACATATATGATGATGATTCTAAGTTTTATAAAACAAAATTCAACATATTGTCTCTTATCTTTTTTGATGTACACATGGAAGAATATTTCTTCATCAACAAAGAAAACATTGTACAACAACAACTCAGTTTTTGGGAACAAAAGGAGGTAGTCCCTCATATTTTTTCGATATCCTGTTGCAGTCTATTTGGACGTTTTTATTAGTTCAAATCCTCCACCATTGTTTCACTATGCACTAGTGGAGCAACCCTATTTCATCAATGGAACAAAGATCCTCGAAAAAGACTTTACTTTTTTGAACCAGGATGATAGTCTTATGGATGACCCAGTGGTCATTTTCTATCAGCATGAAGATCCTCTAGCATCCCACTTGAAATCACCAGGTTGTGTGAGCTCTTTATCATTCTTTCATTATAAGTATGGATCCAAGTTGCTTGTGAATTTTCTGTTATTCATACTATTTTACATGTTGATTATAAATGGTGAGGGAATAGATCATTCAAGAAGTCAGTTCCTTTGTTGGTTACATTGGAAGTATACTTATACTTGATCAAGATGAATGAGATGATTAAGTAGAAGTAACTTGTACATAAATAATCTTGTAGTTTCAGTATCATTTCATTTTCAATTCAACAATTAGAGCAATCTCTTTTCAGTTTACAGTATGTAAAGTTCTATGGTTTGCAGTTTGTACAATCAATTTGTTTCAGTCATGAATGAGAAGGGTTTCAGGGAAGGTATAGGTACAGACAATCACAAGTTTTAGAGATGGACCAAAACAACAATGTATGAAGGCACATGGTCTACAATTCTTCGATGCCTTGCAAGGAGACACCATCCCCAATTGGAGCCTAATGTTGTAACATAAATTTACTTTGTCACTTTATGTCAATTTTTGCCTAAAATGGATTTTCTTACTCATAACTAAAATTCCTTTCAACTCTAGTTTGACCTCTTTCGTGTTCCTTTCTCTTGTTTTAAAAGTTTCAATTGAACCCTGGCCTTAATCCCTACCTTGATCCTATATTGAGTGAAGTGATTCTTTCAAAATCTTACATTATTTATTGATTTATGTTTTAAATCTCATATTGTATGTCCAAGTCATAAAATAAACCTATAAATCCTTTATTCCCTAACTGCATTGACAATAAATTTTTATTAGCCAAAGTTTATATGACCATGAGTTAAAAAGGAAAGGCGTATCATCCAACAGTTCATTGCAAAGGATATCCAATGGTCCTCATTGTATTGCGTCCCCCCCCCACATTCTTGACATTTAACTAAAGGATGGGGGGGCACAGTACTTAACCATGATTTGAAGGAATGTGACAAGTCAATAGAAGGGCAATTATGCCCCCCCCCCCCCACAGTTTTGAAAACCACACACCGACCCCCCGCAAAGAATGAGAGGTCGACACTTGGCATGATTGGTATTATTGAAGAAACTATGGTTCTTTGAGGTGTTAAAGAAAAAGTTTTTATTCTTTGATAGAGCTTCAGTATGCGTAGGAACTCTTGGCTCTTATTAAATGACAATAGGGTTTGTGGATCCCCCAAAGATTTATATGAAACATTCCTCTCACAAATCCCCAATTTTTTTTTCCTCTACTTKCATAAGGACATCATATGTGARATCACCACAATTCACAGGGATGTGCTGGATATTGAGTAGGATAGTAATGACAAG
Organism: Picea engelmannii; assembly: GCA_009831015.1. Classification (NCBI taxonomy): domain Eukaryota; kingdom Viridiplantae; phylum Streptophyta; class Pinopsida; order Pinales; family Pinaceae; genus Picea; species Picea engelmannii. Next base: position 367,630 of record ML779431.1, on the reverse strand, counting down.
ACTCGAACTCTRTTGGATCAATGTCACTTCCTACAGGTCATATACAAACATCARGCCAATATTGAGGGTGATTTGTTCATGCACAGTGGAAGATATTTGGAAAAATTCATGGGCATACACTACTCATACGATTGACRTCATGGGGTGATAAAGGTMYGGTGTTTCCCCCTCGAGTGTTACCACTACAAATTATTGTTTCTCTAGTCCCCTTTAGAAATTCCACACTCCTTGCAATAGAAATGACCAAAATACAATGAAGATAAAGAGTTGGGAATCGACAGTGTGCCTGTGATTGGAGGATTTGTGTCATACTTTCTCCTATCTAAACTCATGAAGGGAGTGACAAAGGTATTCAAATATTCTTCGTCTTCTTGAGGCAATCCTTCTAATTTATAAGAAAGCCATGTCTAACTTAGAGGTATCTAGTGCAATACTTATTCAATTCAATGAACCATCCTTTGCAATGAATCTTTAAGATCATCAATTAGAAGCCTTTTCAAAGGCATAATATTACTTGAAAACAACATTACTTGGTGTTAATATGCATGTAGGAACTCACTTTGATTATCTCCTTGTCGAGACTTACAATACCTTTACTAGCAGATTATTATTGAGACCTATAATCCCAATGGTTGGAGAATAGTTGGCAAGATTGTTGGTCGCTTTGTTACGTAGGGGTTTTTAGAAACTTGTATCATCGGTATTTTTTGTGGAAATCTTCACAAAAATAAATTATGTTACAGTTCTGGAATGTTAGTGTCTCGACATCGACTCTTTTATGGCCAATACCTAGTGATAAACCATAAGGCTAGATCAAAGATACTTCAACTTCAACAAAGCACCATTCTGATGCCAAGGGACACTACATTAACGACAAATATTTTGATGAAAGAAGAGGTGTCGATAAGGAATAAAAATAACCAACAGTTCAATAAACTTACCTCGAGTTTCTTTGGTGTTATTATTGGTTCATTATCGTGGGAGGTAGTTACAATTTTCTATTAGAACACCATGTGGTAAAGTAAAGAAGTTGGAAGTCAATAGAGTAACTATATCAACATAAATGTTATTCTTAGAAAATATGGATAGCTAAAAAAATAAAGGCATTGATCTCTCTAAAGGACATTTGTCTTCAAGGTTATTTATGGGAAAACAAATCAAACAACTCCAGAATTTGCGATAACAATTAAGAAATCAATCCTAGGAATGAAGGTATTCATTTAGCAACCAAAGAGAATATAAGCAGTAGAGGACTTCATGAGCGGGGGAGGTAGTTTATGATATTTTGGCAGTGTAATTGTGTCTTTGGTATGAATCCCATAGGGAAATTGTAAATTTCTCTGGCATGATGGATTAATTCAAGGATCCATGGCTCATTCTCAGTAGATCCTTGTGATTTCTTCTTATTTTATATATTAAGATTAATTTATTTCCATATTTGTTCTTCTTATTTACCCTGTAAATTTTGTAGTAAGATTATCTTGTGTTATAAGTTTATCAACTTGGTACAACAACCACTGATACAATCACGAAAGCAATCATCAAAGATTACATATTTCCATATGTTGGACTTGTGTATTTATTACTAATCCTTATGAAACATGAATGAAGTATTCATGTCTATTTAATATAATATATGTCATAACCCATATATATTTTGTTCCTTTACAAGTTACCTTACATGTGTTTAATTGTTGAATTCGCCGTCTGTGACCAGCCCTTGCACTTGATTTTATTTTTCTGGATTGATTGTCTAATGCCCAATAGAAACATCCTTCTTCACCTTAGGATTGATGGAGATTTCCTTTTTACCTCTATTATGTTCCGAGGTTTATTGTTTTTCTCATTTCTTCCACCTTTTCATTATCAATTTTAGTAATTTTTTTATTAAGACTCCATGCCCAATGGATTAGACCTCCAATCTTAGGGATTTGTTGTATTTTATTCCAGTCAGCTGCCATTTAATTATTAAGACATGTTTACCCTGTTTTTCCCAATTCTTTATCTTTAAATATAACACCTTTCTTAATGTGAGAACTATTTCTTAGTGATAGTGAGAAATTAGTTTTTCTTATCTCTAAGGGAGCCCCCTCAAGTCCAAGGGCCAACTTAGATCTAAATTTGGTTCAAAGATGTCTTGGACTTATTTCTGAACAATCAAAAACCATCTCAAGTTACAATAGAGGTGGTTGCATTTATCCAAGTATGCACACCATGAATGTGCAACCTTCAAAAATAAGGATTCATAATAGCCAGGTCACTTCATTCAAACTTTCTTTCAAGACAATTATAGTGTAGATCTNAAAAACCATCTCAAGTTACAATAGAGGTGGTTGCATTTATCCAAGTATGCACACCATGAATGTGCAACCTTCAAAAATAAGGATTCATAATAGCCAGGTCACTTCATTCAAACTTTCTTTCAAGACAATTATAGTGTAGATCTACTAGGAGATACAAATTATGGGTGCAAGTTCTATTATGATATGTTCTTATACACATTTTGCGTTCTACCCGTGTTCCTTAGGTTAGATCTACTTGACTACCCCAAAATGTACCAAGTTTTCCCAAGATTAGTAGAAACGTTGATGAGGATCCCATCTAACGCTAGAAGATTTAAAATGTTACATATGCCATTTTTTGCATTACAAAAATATTACCTTGAATTTGTTTTCCCAAATATTGACCACAAGTTCTCTCCATTAGCTTTATCTCTTTTTGGAGGGATCAATATTGCATGCATCGACATTAGTTGAGCAAATCATACAACATTTTCACTATCCTTAGTAAGTTCAATGAGATAGGATTGATTACCTTTGTTAACATGAAGAAGAAATACGGAGAGATAAATTCAACATCCATCCTTCAATGGCACATGTCCCTTCATGACTCTGGTTTTCCTCCCAAACAAGCATCTTATTCATATTTATGTCAATTTTGTAACCTATGAAAATTATGTAAAGTTGTATGTTCAATCCCCTCTCACTCTTGAATAGGTCATCAACTACCTTCAATGTCTAGAGAGTACACCCCTAATGATAGCCATTATTTAAGTTAAGACTCATATCCTAACCTCCCCTAACAAATAATCCAAGGTTCTTCATCTTATTCAAGTTAAGAGACAAGTTCCCCTTGCAGAGATGCAAAGAGCCAAAATAATAGAACATAAAATCCAAAATTGGTTGAATAAATACAAATTCATTATGATTCCTTTGATTATGTACTTACAAGATTATATATCAATTAACATAAACCACTAGGTCTCACAACTAACTATTTTTCAACAAAATAAATAAATACTCATAATATCCTAACAAACTACTAACTAATTAGTAAAACTACTAGCCTTATGTCTCATATAAGGCCACCAATATTTATGGGACATATCAGGTTTTCTTCTAGTAGGAAACTTTAACAAATCCCAGGTCCCATTTTTGTCTAAGGACTCCATTTATTAATTCATGGATTTCTTCTAAGATTTGCTTTCCTCTATATCAAGTTCCTCCCTACCATTTCTAGGATCATCATCAACATTAGATATAAAAAGTGGACTATACCTTTATTTTTTTCTTCTTTCTTGAATTGATCTCCTCAACATTGGGGTTTGAGGTTCTCCCTCATCCTGGTCATGTTCTTGCATTGAGTCAGGCTCATCATCTTCCACCTCAAAATGCATATTTTTTTGTTTCTTCCTCTCTTCACATTTTTTTATATTTTGGAGGATTTTAACCTACTAAGTAATACATCACGAGTATACAAAATCTTCATTGTTTATGGGTTTCAAATATTCTAACCATTTACACTACTTATATACCCAATAAATATACACTTCTCTTTCTAATTTATAGTCCAACGTACCCTTTTTTTGTTTGGCACATGCACATTAGCATTAGAACCCAAAACTATAAAATGTTTTATAAAGGGTTTCTTACTAGTATATGCCTCATGTAGAGTTTTATCAACAAGAGATAATGTAGGTGACTAATTTATTAGGTAATAGGTAGCATACAATTTTTATTGCCTCCACCCAACAGTCTTTCTCTAAGAATGCACCATGGAGCATAATTCTTTCTTTTTCCATCAATGCCTATTCATTTTCTTTGCAACTCCATTTTGTTGAGGTATATATGGAGTCATTTATTTTCTTGTGGTGAGAGAAACATTACAACAATAAGGTTATTTACCCTCAATTAATCACACTTAAATTAATCAATGAGGGAATCATATAATTTTTAAGTACTATGCAAATTTTGTGCAACCTTCAAGTGTATGAAAGAGCTTCATAATGAACTATGTACTTTATCGTAACATCCCGCTCTAATGAGCACACTTTTATTGACTTATTCTTTGAGGACACTTGCGTGCAAGTGATCCGGTTATGGTACATTGTGATTTCTTTTCAATTATGGATTATACATGATGATGATGTTTTGTGACTTATTGTTAATTGACGTATATGTATTGGTAGATGCTATTAACGATTTTTCCTGAGTTTGGAGGACACATGACATGTTATGGATGTTGATGGCATCAATGGACTTCCATGGACTCCAGATTGAGTCAGGGAGTGGATTATATTTTGATTGAGTATTTCATTTTATGCACTTGTGACATATGGTTGATTACAGTATGATTTATGTATATGGATTATTGACACGGTTTTTGTCATTGGATGTAGGCTTGACGATGCTTGTTAATCCGACACACATAAGGAGTAGAGGGGCCATGCAAATAAACCAAACATTGAGGGAGAGGTGTGGAAGTGTCATTGTCGTAGCCTACTAGCACTCCTAGCGTGGCCGAATGGTAGGTTAACAATTACCTAGTTCGAGAGGTCCACGATGTTGTGAGGGTAGACTGAGAAAATTGCTCATGAATATTTCTAAGGGGTGCGCAATAAGGCAAAGTCCTTATTCCTTATAAACCCTTAGTTTCTCACAAGGTTGAATGAGTGGAGTGTTGACTCCAAGGGTCAGAAAAACTTCCAAAACCAGTAAAAATGAGGGTGGCACCCTTGGAGCACGGAGGTGTGTCTTGAAGGGAACACCGTATAATTAAAACTTGAGTCAATAAATATAGGTGGCCTAGAAAACATTGAAATGATTAGACCTTGTTAGAATAAGTTAATTAATTAAACAATAAATTATTAATTGAAAATCCTAAAAAGAGTCTAAGTCTAATTCTAAGACTAATCCTAAGTCTAAGTTTAAATAGGGGACTAAATAAAAATATTAAATAAATTAAAAGAATTGAGATAAATCAATTTCTAGAAAAAAAATGTGAGAAAAATCTAAAGATTGGATAAAATGCACATGTGTGCATGAAATTAATAAAAGAGATTTTTAAAATAGAAAGAAATAAAATATGAGAGAATAGATGTACACATAGAATAGTATCTAGACTCAAGCTACCACTAGTCTAACTAGAAGAAGACTCATAATCCAACTCTAACTAAGATCTAGTTAGGAGACACTCATTAAATGAGAATTTGGGGAACAAAGGGACAACTAAGAGAGAAAATATGAACACACTGGGGAATGTGAGGGAAATTGACTTTTTAAATAAAATAAAAATGGTAATTACTTGTACAACTTGGGGAGCGTATGAAAAGTGTGTGGGTGAATAATCATAATTAATTTAATCTAAAAAGTTAATTATTTGTGCATAAGAACATGTGTCAGTGAAGAAATTTCTATAAAACAAATGGTGTAGAAGGAAAAAGGATCTTAGTTATTCTTGGTAAGGTTATGCTACCAAAATTGTTTTTGACTGAGTTTTACTTGTGAGAGTTGGGATACCAAGCTTGTAGAAAGAGTGGAAGCTCTATCTTGCAAAGCAAGCCTTAGAGCTATTGTTTGTTGGCTTCTTGTGTGTGGCCCTTTTGCAGCTCAGGGGCTGAGGGGGGAGAAGAGTACTCCTAGTGTTGGTTGGGAGGTACCGGTGAAGTTTTGTGGTTAGAAAGCGTGAGTAAGAAGCAGCACAAGACATTGCAGAACATCCTTAAATTCTCCATCATCATCGGTTACGATATTTTATTTGAAGTTATAATTTGTAATAAGATTAAATTGTACATTTGAATTTAAAATCGTTGCAGAACCATTTGTATTTCTAAAATCCGAATTATGTATAGTTGCTGCAGAATTATTTTTAAATATGGAAAATTAGGATTTTGTATAATCGTTGTTGAACCATTTGTAATTCTGGAATAAATTGGTATGTTGTTGTAGAGTTATGATGTAATCTAGAATCAAATTTACATGATAGTCGCTACAGTGTCAATTCAAAATTTTGGAATTTAAAGTTTATATGAACTGTGTCAAATTAACTATAAACGCATAATTTGATTCTTATTGTTCACTGAATAGTTATTGG
>ML779431.1:311058-351037 GCA_009831015.1 Picea engelmannii | reverse complement strand
AAAAAAATACCCACAATTTCTGCCAAGGAAAGTGCTCTGATACCACTTGAAAGATACCAGATATATAAAATATGCAGAACAGAAACGAAATGCTAGAAATGACAGAATAACAGTAAAATATCCAGCATAATCTTCACAACACACAAAAATGATATACGAAATAGCAACAGAAATAGCACTTTGAATCAGATAGCAATGTTCACAGGCCTCTTCGAGGGGGCAACCTCCAATCAAGCAATGCTCTGTTACAATAATATCCAAGCTAGGGTTCTCATACCCTCGACTCCTATTTATACTAAAAAGAAGCATCTAGAGGAAGATCCTTCTAGAATCGGAAGCTTCTATTAGGTCTTCTTACATCCACCTTATTCTATTTTATTGAAAGGTCTTATTAATATTGACCTTTATTACATCTGAATACATTGATCTACCTAAGTGCGGGTTAGGACCTTAACACATCTCCAGTATTTAAAATTTTCACTTGCAAACTGGAAATAGAAAACAACAAACAACGAATACGAACATAAACATAGCAACAAAGTTCAACCGTCAATAGGGAACGACAGAAGCACAGTTCTAATCGCGGTTGCAGAATCTCAAGCGTGCAAACTGCAACAACAACAACAAGAAAACAAGAGCAACAACAATAGGAAAACAAGAAACCAGTTAACAAGCAACGAGAAAACACCAACCAGTGAACCAATAATGCCACTGAAGAACAGTATTTCCCATATTCACTGCAGACAACATTGTAAAAAATAAAAATAAAAATAAAAATTGGACTAAAATGTATTGTAACAGGCTTGTTAAGTAATGCAGGAATGCAACCGCAACACTGAGACCCTCCGGTGAATGGGGAAGGACAGAAGCAAAACCCTTGGCCTGAAAACTACAACAGGTCCAACTGCAAATGCAGGACCCCAACCTTGCAAATTTGAAGCAAACAAGAGAAAGAAACAAACAACAAACCAATGAACAAGCACCAAAAGACCCAATTGTAGTTGCAGGACCTCAACTCTGCAAATTTGAATCAAATAACAATAACCAACATCCAGAAAACCAACGAGCAACCATCAACCAGTCAACCAAGAATGCTGGTGAAGAACAATATTTCCCAAATTCACTATACAAAAGATTGTACCAAACAATCGGAGGAAAATGTATTGTAACACACCTATTAAGAAAACATTTCAGGTTGTGAGGCATGTCAGGTAAACATTTAAGGATGTGAGGACCGTCCAAAGGCCTCCCACTGTGTAATCAATTAAGAAATTTGCAGTTTGCACGGTTGCTATTTTTCATCCGCAATTGGAACTGAGCTTCTGTCATTCCCCATTCATGGGTAAGTTTCAGTGCCATGGTTGCATCCCTATTCGTTGTTTGTTTTTTTTTCCAGTTTGCAAGTAAGAATTTTCAATACTAGGAGCGATCAAAATCCTCTTGTAGCCCATCTTTGTATGTGACTACTATGACCAGAGAAGAAGGACTATAATGTTGTCTTCGTCTCGTTCCTGAACGCCAATGTTTGACACAAAACCCACCTCCATTGCATCCATAATGACATATAAGAAAAGGAAATCATATTTTCTCCTCACATACAAAGATGTTCTGCAAGAGGATTTTGACTCATGCATCTCTAGTATTGAAAATTTTCACTTCCAAACTGGAAATAGCAAACAAAAAACAACGAATAGGAAGCTAAACATAGCACTGAAACCCACCCGTCAATGGGGAATGACAGAAGCGCAGTTCCAATCGCGGTTGCAGAATCCCAAGCGTGCAATCTGCAACAAGACCAACAAGCAAACAAGAGAAACAACAACAGGAAAAAAAGAGCAACAACAACAGGCAAACAAGAAACCAACGAACAAGCAACGAGMAAGCATCAACCAATGAACTAGTAATGCCGATGAAGAACAATATTGCCCATATTYATTGCCGAGAACATTGCATAAAAAAAATYGGAGGAAAATGTATTATAACAGGCCTGTTAAGTAAACATTTAAGGTTGTGAGGCCTGTTAGGTAGAAATTTAAGTTTGTCAGGACCATCGAAGAGCCTTGCGCTATGTAAAAATTTAAGAAAGAATGCAGTGTGGCAGGTCTGTTACGTACACAAAATAATTATTATATTATTTTATAATAATATAAATAATAATAAAAATAAGAAAAAATAGAAACAATAGTTCGAACAATAGAGACTATGAAAAATAGTTTTTAGTCAAAGGACAAACGAATATGAAGTCAACTAATAAAAAAATGACTCTCGATGCTAAAAACTTTGGATATCTAGACATTTCAAAAAAATAGTAAAAATTCAAAAAGACTGTAGATGATCAAAAAATTTGGATATGCTAACATATAAAACATTGGGAATAGCGAAGCTAGAAATAAGACCACCAATCTGTTATCCAATCAGATCATGACATATATGGTATTTTTTATTATATACAAATCAATGTTTTTAGTTCTCTAATTCCAACAATAGAGATTATGCAAATATTTTTAGTCAAAGGAAAAACTAATATGAAGCCAACGAATTATTGATCGCTATAGTCCCTCCACGCCTTTGGCATGGACTAATAAGGGAATACGGGATGTATTTTCGAATATGATGTAATTATTTATATTTAAGCCAAAGATGAAATAATGTAGATAGACTTTGTCATGTTAAACTTGTAATGAGAAGTGGTAAGTACACTCTTTATTGTTATTTTATCAACCGACAACTAAAAAGTGAGATAACAATTAACTATTGAACAAATAAGTACTTCAAAGTTGTTCAACATAGAAAATTGATTGTTTCAATAGTGATCTGAAGTATTAAAGTAAATATTATAAAAATAATCACAACTCTCCATGTTCCAACCTTAATATATATAGGCATTTCCGATGTCTGGAAATATCAAGTTTAGATGTAAACCATAGCCAAGCTTGATTTATGGTAAATCGGTATATTAGAAATTTTAAAATGTTGTTTAACTTGTGGAGAAGTCACTTTTGAATGGAAGTGAGTTTCATACTAATATTATAGTTGATTGGTTGCATGGTGATTATGCTTGTGAATATTGTTTACTCATGATTGTCATGTGCATATTCATGGACAGCTAGAGTTGTGATGATGAAAAATAATTATGGGTTGATAATTTTCAGCATTAGATATGCATAGATACAGAAGGAATGAGATTTTAGAGTCGTAACAACAAAAATAATATTATGTTTATATAATAACCCAATGCATGTCATTTCCAACCATCATTAATCAAAGATAGTTTGCATGCATTAGAATTAATATAATGTGCAGATATTGTTTTGTTGATTGTAAATTTTATAAATGATAATTATGTTGTATATAGGGGATAAACTAAGTGGAAGCATGTCAAATTTATAAGCCCAAAAATATGAGGTATAACTTATTAAAGTAGAGAGACAAGACACGTAATTAATTATCTATTTTTTTTTACATGGTAAAGTATGAGGTATGACATTTACACTTATCTATTTTTTTTCTATTTTTTGTTATATATATATATATATATATATATATATATATATATATATATAACAAAAACCGGAGAAGATTATATTTATAAAAAAGGCATGATTGAGGTCACTGAGTACAATGGAAGATGTTGGTAAGGAAGAAATTCCTGCTGAATATTTCTATCCATTACAAAAAGACATTACTGTTCCTAGATATCATTCAAGAGAAACTAGTTCCAAAATTGAGACATTTAAAAAATGGTGTTACTCTGCCTTACTAAACGCTTACAAAATTCAGAATGCTACTTTACTGTTCTTTTTTGATGGAGTCTTCATCAGCAGGTGGCTCCAAAGCCACATTCAAGTCTAGCATAAGAGAATTTTCATTGGTTCCTGGCCTGCTACCGACCTCCTCATTATGGCTCTGGACTGAAGTGTTTGGAGAAGCGTTTCTCGCATCCAACCTAGTTTGCATCACCTCCCCTTGCTGAAAAAGGAAATCCACTTCATCTTGAAGCTTTCCTATGCTAAGCCAGCATATCTAGAGTGAAGGAGAGGGTCGAACTGCGAGAGTCAACTCTAAGAACGAGTCAGTGGATGGTGGTGAAGTTATCATCCACCAATTCATCCTCCATTTGTGCCTGACCTTGTTGCTGATCATTCCCGTGAGCCATGGCGAGAGATGAAGTACTAGGACCAGAGATTGAAGGGGCCTGAGGCATCACCAGATTACTGCCAAACAAGTTGGCTAGTGAACTCCTTTGTGTCTACAGGATGATCAGAAGTTGATTAAAACCAACACAAAACAAATTGATGTTACCCAACTTACTAGAAGAGACACACCAAATTGGGATTACCTTCTTCCCGGATAGATGAATTGGCGGAATTATCTCTCCCCCTGAAAATATCAATCCCGTAACTGCAATTTCCCTGTGAGTAATATGGATCTGGAGATGTGAATTGTGCTCAGAGGAATGAGGAAACAATAACAAGATTTATTTTTTAATAGAGCTTTGAATTGCAGGGGTGCATGAATGCAGACAACTATGAATCCTCCCATGGATCAAAGGTCCTTCATAAGCTGAGATGGCTTGTACTTGCTAAGTCTCCATGCATAAAATCATGATTACAACCTTTTCGTTCATCCTCAATTCCAGTATAGTTATGGCTGGCATGTTTCTTTGAAGTACTATATGTTGAGGAGTCCCATGAGGGAATTTCGTGGAGTGACCGCTCTTCTCCATGGACAAGACTAGTATCGAGCGCGTCCTACAATATCCCATGAGACAAGAGATAGTGGGAGTACATCCCTACTCCTTTAAATCCATTCCCAAAATGCATGTACACTCCACGTGTCTTTCGAGGGAAATCATGGAGCTAGGTGTCATTGTGACAACGAGGGTCCAAATCATTAGGGAGGGGATATAAAGAGGGCCCGCCCTTGAACTATCATATGTCCTCGGGCCATTCCGATTGTCCTATTTACCATTTTGTCAACATCCCTATTGTTTCCATGTAGAATGTGGAGGAATATTGCTTGAATTGGGGACAAGAGCGATTTTGTCTTGTCTATAATTCTTTGTAGCTTAGTATTCTTTGTGTGGTTCCCATAATAAAGTAGCAGATGATATTTTTTGATCCCCCAACAATTATGATACAATTCAGCTGTTGTTCCTGGACTAACAAGACCCCTTGATAAATCACATATGCTTCTGCCATATTGTTAGAATTTATGCCCAGGTCCTTGTTATTCCACAATATGTACTTGCCCAAATCCCAAGGAAAGTAAATGCAATATTGGCACAACATGGGGTGACATATCACTGCCACCTTAATAGGAAACTGTTTTCTGTTTAGGACTATATCAAAGCTACCCCAAGGGAGACATCCCCAATGACCTAAAGGGCTAACAAAACTAAGGCAAAGATGCAAGAAAATCCCCCTCTCACTGGTAACTCAAGTCAAAAGGTTCTTAAGGTCTTTAAGGGATGAAGAAATGGTAAAAAATGGAGCGTACCTACCCAGAACAAGACAACAAAGAAAATATGGCAGCTTTCAAATAGAAAAAAATGATGTTAGTGCTTCATAAGACCGTGAACCTTCAACATATAAACTAGATGATATAAAATTGCAGCAATGTAATAATTTACAACAACAATTAGTATTTTGTAACCGCTGCAAAAAATGTGCCTTGGAATTGCTTGAAAAGGACACAAAATGTAGTTTTAACTAGGAAAAATAATAATCAATTGTCAGAAGCAATTTTGGCAATGTCTGGCTAGCCTTAAATGTCAATTTTCCAGAGATTTTTTTGCAGTTAGATGGCTATAGCAATATTTTGTAATAACAACAAGTTCTAGTGCTCATAATTGTAAGAAAACACCATATAAACACCATACAAACTTAGCAACAACAACAAGTTAGCTAATGAATTAGTCTAGTTTAGGGTTGGTAGAAGTTAGCAAAATCTTCAAGGAAGAAGGTTTGAGTGCTTGTTTGATCAATCATTCACTAGAGTGAGTAGACTAGTGCCTTTATGGGTAATGGAGTCAATAGGTGATGGTTTTTACTTGGAGGTATCAGCAACAATGATTATACCTATCTAAGGAGAAGAGGTGGACAGAGGAGGTGTTGGCACTTCAAGGCCTCAAACATCCAAACCCTAAAGATAAATTCACTAGAGAGTAAACAATTTTAGGCCCTAGAAAATATTCTTTCCTTAGACTATTGAAAAGGTAATAAGAGCAACAATAACTAGATAATAGCTTCTAGAGTGCTATTATTTAGGGATTTATAAGTTTATCTAAGTTAAATCGCCTTAGTAAAGTCTAGCAAATGAAGAGCAAATAAGTAGTAACTTAAGTCCTTTACTCCTAGGGTTTGTCAAGCAAGCAATTTCATAATATTTAACATGAATAAGAAAATATACCATAACCATTCAAATGAAATGAAGAATTGTAGATTTACTTACTTCACCAAGAATAATCAAGCAATAAAACCCTAGATTGCCAACTAATTTCACTAAGAAATGATCCAAGTTGCAAATTTTAGCCTCCAAGACAAGTGTGCCTCCCTATTTCAACCAATAAATCCCAAATAGGGTGCAAAATACAGACCACACTTAGTGTGTGATGAGTGAAGATGAAAAAATGAGAGTATTTTCTCTCTATTTATACAAAACCAATGCACTTTAATTAATTTTAGGTCAAATAAAGGACGACCTTGCCAAATTACATCAAAATCCAGTTTTTACATAAATAAAAATATTTAACCCCTAAAATCATCTCCAAGGGTGATGTCATGCCCTTCTAGGGTGAATTTGAACCCCTAATGTGGAACGTTGGGTTCCATATGCAGAACGTTTGGCCTCCAAAGGCCCTGGATGATGCCCACACATGCCAACCATCTCACAACTACTCTCAATATGCAAAACCTAGCTCAGGATGACATCCATGGTCATAATGGTGACATCATGGGCTATCAAAGGTCAACGTCCAGGTGGAAGAGAAAGATCCCCCTGGGTCTAGGTTTTCCAGAGTATCTCCAAGGGAAACACCCTTGTTTATTCCTGGTGCAATTCTTTGATGTATTCTTTCCCCTGGCCTTTGTAGAGGGCGAGTTGCACCTTGTCATAGATGCCATTATTTCCTATCCCATTCACAACCTTTTATTCTTATCTTGATTTCTTTTGATATTTTTCTTTTATGCTTCAAGGGAAGAGTTGAGGGACACTGTCCTAGCTTGGTGAACAGAGGTGACAATGTTATCCACATGCATTTCATAGAGATGAGAAGGATGGATCGTGATGAGACCCCCTTTCTCTTGGTTATGCCACCAAGAGCCACTACCTTGGTTTGGTGACCAGATAGATGGTAGTGTCATACTGCTACATGCCCATGGTCATAATAGGTCGGCTCATGATGAGACCTCCCATCCACCAACTAATACTTTGAGTGTTTATTTATCTTATGGATTCCTTTTTCTTACTGAGAATATTTTTACTGCTTTCTTGGGAATCCATGGGTGAAGCAACTCAAAGGTTCATCTCTGGCTTTTAACTTTTTCCAGCTACTTTTACCCCCTGGGCCTTTATCCCCTTCTTCCCACAAGTCAAGGTACAACCCTTCCTAGTGTGGAAAATCCCAATGTACGAACAAAGGTAGGGGGGAAATGAGAGGAATAAAGATGGAAAGTGGTAAGTATGGAAGGAACAACCGATGATCTTTCATAGACCCACCCAGTGGAAACCCATCCTAAAGGGATATCAACCTACTAGGGCATCATGTCACCCTTCCAGGTATGAACAAGTTAAAGATCATAATTTCCAAGAAAACGTTATGAAATGAAGGAGAATTCAATGCAACATATTCAAGTGATTCAATAATCAGAGTGACACATACCATGATACCCTGACTCATTACCTCATGGAGCAAGAATTACTGCTACTTCAAGACCATGCTGGTGGGATGGATATTGCTTCTGCTGATAAATGGACTGCACTGAAGAAAAGAGGGGCCCTCTGGGGCCACGCTCAAGTCATCCGACTCTCTGCACTCCATGTCTAGGACCTGTGGGCCTCGAGACATGATTTCCTTAGTTATCCCTAGGGTAGGGGATAACATCTGGCTCCAACATGGGGACATGTGCTCACCATAGAGCATATGAGAACCTCAACATCTCTGGTATGATTTGTGCCTGCTAGATCTTAACAAAATGCATGAGTTATCCTTAGGGTGGTGATATTAACCCTTGTTGATATATGATATAATTAAATAAAGTTCATCTCTATTCGAACATATAATCATAAACATGCATATATACAAACTGGAAGAATACAATATGAAAATGAATCTACAACTATACTAGCATGATATGCATATGGTATATACAATGAATGTAGATTCCTACCTAATCTAACTTACGTGTACTTACCTATCAGTTGAATGCCAGGTGCAATTAAATAACTAGTGAAACCATCCTAGCAATATCTCATAATACCTACCTTTGTGCTTCATCATAAATCAAAACATTGACAAGTCAAGCACAAAAATAACATGAGTTATAACATGTATCACATCATTGGAAATCATAAAGTCTATCTCATGGAGGTGGGAGGGAGGGAAAAAATTATGCAAAGTAACACTTCTAGAAAAGTGCTCAATCCATCTCATAAAGGGATCATGAAAAATCAAAGGCTCAAAAGACTGACTCAAAGAGTCTAAAGGTTGGCTACCTTGGACATCATCACATCCTGAGGTCTGGGAAAGGACTAGTAAGAACCTAGAGGATGACTAACAATTTCTTAAGGGAAGGATGAAATACTGAGATAATAAAC
Organism: Picea engelmannii; assembly: GCA_009831015.1. Lineage (NCBI taxonomy): Eukaryota > Viridiplantae > Streptophyta > Pinopsida > Pinales > Pinaceae > Picea > Picea engelmannii. The sequence continues at coordinate 342,220 of ML779431.1, read as the reverse complement.
TTCTTCTTAAGGTAATCAACCTACCCTTGGATTCTAAAAGAAGGGTTTTCCTCAGAGAAAACTCAAGACAAGGGACATGTTTCCCAACTACACCCTTAGTGACATAGTGAGGTAAAGTAGTCGAAGGGAGTTGGACAACCTTGTCACAAGTACCCTGATTTGAGAGAGAAATGTCCTTGCCTTTATCAATATGTGAGAATAACGGTGGTTTATAATCTTCTTCATAGAATAAATCCAAGTTCTCAAAGGAATACTCATCAAAATCTTCAAGGTATGACCAAAAATCATCAGGAGAGCATAGAACAACTCACTGTATTCACTTCTTCCTGTGAAGGAGCTTCGAAGATTTGGATAACTTCATCAAATGGAGGAGAAAGCATCAGTACCTCCTCATGAATTTCCCTTACATCTTCAACTTCATAATATGGAGGGTCTAGCTCGTCCAAGGGTTCCCTTTCTTCTTCACCTTCTAGATCATAGAATAAGGTATCATCAAAAACCTGAAATGGAAAGTGACTAACCTCATCCTCTTCTTCTTGTGCAGGAGGAAAAGGATTTGGGATGGCTTCATCAGAGGGGGAAGCACAAATTAATACTTCATCATCATGTTTAATATCTTCAAGCTCTCTCTCTTCAATCGGGTCCTCATTATCTTTGCTAGAAGCATGAGTAAATTCTTTTTCTTCTCCATGGGATTGGTAACCTTCATCAAGATCCTTCTCCTCAACCTCTTGTTGATCAATGTCTAGTTCCCTTATTTCTTGGAATTCACTGACAAAGGTTTCAAGGGAAACTAATCTCTCCAGACTAAGAGTATCTAGGGTAAATAGGTGTTCTCCCTTGAACAAGGAGATATTTGCCCCGATTTGTATAGCCATGTGATAAGCTTCTTGGATTTTTCTTGGCCTCTTTTTATAGAGGAGAAACCCTAAATGCACTAAGAGTGCATTGGTGTAGAGGTAAGTGAGGTACCTGTCTTCAAGACAATGGCTTCTAGGAATTTGTTGTAGCAAATTATCGAACCTAGTATGGAATTCCTTGACAGTATCATTCTTGGTTTGTTTCATGTAATCGAGTCTTTTTATTAGCATGTGGATATATTCTAATTTAATACCCCATTTATCGAGAAAGGGTTTTTCTAACTGGTCCATAGATGTGATGCTAAAATTAGGGAGATCATTATACCATTTCCTTGTATTGCCATGAAGAGTGGCAAATAAAAGATTCATTTTCAAATCTTCTGCATCATCACTGATAGGGTGGAGTTAAAAGAAATCCCAAAAATTATCCATGTGATCTTCGGCCCTAACCCCATCATTACTAGTGAATCTAGGGAGACAATATTCATACCTTGGAGGCATTTGTCAAGGGTAACCTAGAATTTGAATCATATCTAAGGGTTTTAAATTACTTAGGTCCCATTGAGAAGCCATGGTTGGCTTTGTCATTAGTGGAGTTTCTAGATAATCCTTCTAGGGATCATCAAACGGAAAAGAGGGAATCACCCTTAGTGGATTCATCAGGTAAGCTTTGTGAAGTAAAGGCTTTGGATAAAGGCTTATCAAAAAAGTGTCGTTCAAGGAAAATTGACTCGATGTTCCCCAACAATGACGCCAAGATGTTATTGCACAATCTGTACTTTCCCAAAGCCCAAGGAAAGTAAATGCAATATTGGCATAACAAGGGGTGACCTATCACTGTCACCTTAATAGGAAACCCCTTTCTATTTAGGAGTATATCAAAGTTACCCCAAGGGAGACGTCCATAGTGACCTAAAGGGATGATAAAACTAAGGCAAGGATGCAAGAAAACCACCCTCTCACTGGTCACTCAAGTCAAAAGGTTCTTAAGGTATTTAAGGGATGAAGCAACTGTAAAAAATGGAGTGTACCTGCCCAGAACAAGACAACAAAGAAAATATGGCAGCTTTCAAATAAATAAATAAATGATGTTAGTACTTCATAAGACCATGAACCTTCGAAAAATAAGCTAGATGATATAAAATTGAAGAAATGTAATAGTTTACAACAACAATAAGTATTTTGTAACAGCTGCAAAAAATGTGCCTTGGAATTGCTTGAAAAAGACACAAAAATGTAGTTTTAACTAGGCAGAATAATAATCAATTGTCACAAGCAATTTTGACAATGCTTGGCTAGCCTTAAATGTTAATTTTACAGAGAATTTGATGCAGTTAGATGGCTGTAGAAATATTTTGTAAAAAAAACAAGTTCTAGTGATCAGAATTGCAAGTAAACACCATATAAACTTAGTATTTATCTAGTAGATTGTTTGGCAATTCTCACAAGCAATTTCTGAATGAGTTAGGTGCAAGTTATGTAGGTGTATTCAACAAATTAGTATGAATTAGTATGGCTGTAGAAGTGATTTGCAACAAAATCAACTTAGCTAATGAATTAGTCAATTTTAGGGTTAGTAGGAGTTAGCAAAAGCTTCAAGGAAGAAGGTTTGAGTGTTTGTTTGATCAATCATTCACTAGAGTGAGTAGACTAGTGCCTTTATGGGTAATGGAGTCAATAGGTGACGGTTTTTACTTGGAGGTAGAAACATCAATGATTATACTTGTCTAAGGAGAAGAGGTGGATGGAGGAGGTGTTGGCACTTCAAGGCCTCAAACATCCAAACCCTAAAGATAAATTCACTAGAGAGAAAACAATTTTAGGCCCTAACAAATCTTCTTTCCTTCGACTATTGAAAAGGTAATAAGACCAAAAATAACTAGATAATAGCTTCTAGAGTGCTAGTATTTAGGGATTTAGAAGTTTGTCTAAGTTAAATCACCTTAGTAAAGTCTAGCAAATGAAGAACAAAGAAGTAATAATTTAAGTCCTTTACTCCTAGTATTTGTCAAGCAAGCAATTTCATAATCTTTAACATGAATAAGAAAATATACCATAACAAGTCAAATGAAATGAAGAATTGCAGATTTAATTACTTCGCCAAGAATAATCAAGCAATAAAACCCTATATTTCCAAGTAACTTCACCAAGAAATGATCCAAGTTGCAAAGTTTAGCCTCTAAGACAAGTGTGCCTCCCTATTTCAGCCAATAACTCCCAAATAGGGTGCAAATTTCAGACCACACTTAGTGTGTGATGAGTGATGATGAAAAAATGAGAGTAATTTCTCTCTATTTATACAAAACCAATGACCTTTAATTAATTTCAGGTCAAATAAAGGCCGACCTGGACAAATTACATCAAAATCCAGTTTTTACATAAATAAAAAGATTTAACCCCTAAAATCATCTCCAAGGGTGACGACATTCCCTTCTAGGGTGACATTGAGCCCCTAAAGTGGAACATTGGGCTCCAGATGAAGAACGTTTGGCCTCCAAAGGCCCTGGATGATTCCCAAACATGCCAACCAACTCACAATTACCCTTAATATGCAAACCCTAGCTCTGTATGACGTCCAGGGTCATAATGGTGATGTCATGGGATCTCAAAGGTCAACGTTTAGGTGGAAGAGCAAGCTCCCCCTGAGTCTATGTGTTCCAGAGTATCTCCAAGGGAAACATCCTTCTTTCTTCCTGGTGCAATTATCTGATGTCTTCTTTCCCCTAGATGGGGTTAGAACATCCATTTGTGGGCTTTCATTCCCATGGAGGTCCGAGCTAATCATTCCCCCATGTGTAACTGGCCACCGGGAAAAGTACTGCAACAACAAAAAGTATGCCCTCCAAGGTTTCATAAGTCATATGGGTCATAGCATGTAAATCACATCCAAGAATTAAATTACCCAAACATGTGCATCAAACCCCCCTTTACCCAGACAAATGCTCAAAGATGTTATGAAATTTAACAAGTCAAGTTTGGAGAAGGTCTCAGGGTGTCCTATTGGGATAATCCTCCTTAAGTTTGGGGTGTTTCCCAGGTGAGAACCAATCTAGGTCATGTAAGTGTGTGAGGTGGTGTGGGGTAAGTGTTTGGTCATGGGGTGCAGTGATAACATGGAAATGTAGATCTTACCTGTGGGTGCCTTTGTAGAGGGTGAGATGCACCTTGTCATAAATGCCATTGTTTCCTAGCCCATTCACTGCCTTTTATTCTTATCTTGATTTGTTTTGATCTTTTTCTTTTATGATTCAAGAGAAGAGTTGAGGGACATTATCCTAGCTTGGTGACCAGAGGTATCCACAATAATTTCACAGAGATTAGAAGGTTGGCTCGTGATGAGACCCCATTTCTATTGGCTATGCCACCAAGATCCACTACCCTGGTTTGGTGACCAGATAGATGGTAGTGTCATATTGCTACATTCCCATGGTCATAATAGGCCAGCTCATGATGAGACCTCCCATCCACCAACTAATACCTTGAGTGTTTATTTATCTTATGGGTTCCCTTTTCTTACTGAGAATATTTTTACTGCTTTCTCAAGAATCCCTAGGTGAAGCATCTCAAAGGTTCATATTTGTATTTTAACTTTTTCCAACTACTTTTACCCCCTGGGTATTTAGCTTCCCACAAGGTAAGGTAAAAACCTTCCTAGTGTGGAAAATCCCAATGCCTGAACAAAGGTAGGGGGAAATGAGAGGAATAAAGATGGAAAGTGGTAAGTATGGAAGGAAAAAACGATGATCTTTCATAGACCCATTGAGTGTCAACCCATCATAAAGGGAGATCAACTTACTAGGGCATCATGTCACTTTTCCAGGTATGAACAAGTTAAAGAGCATGATTTCCAAGAAAACGTTATGAAATGAAGGAGAATTCGATGCAACATATTCAAGTGCTTCAATAATCAGAGTGACAGATACCATGATACTCAGAATCATTACCTCATGGAGAAAGACTTACTTCTACTTCAGGACCAGGCTGGTGGGATGGATACTGCTACTACTGATAAATGGGTTTCACTGAATAAAAGATGGGCCCTCTGGGGCCATGCTCAAGTCATTCGTCTCTTTGCATTCCATGTCTACGACCTGTGGTCCTCGAGACATGATCTCCTTAGTTATTCCTAGGGTAGGGGATAATAATTCCAAGAGAAATCTAGAAAATGTTGTCCTCTAGGGTTGTACAACACCCCTCCCACACCTGCCTCCCTTGGGTTTCCTTTTGATGCCCCGTCAAAGAAAAGGAAGTATCTCGATTGCGACAATAACCATAGGCTATAATCCTGATGTGAGAATTGAAGCTGGCAGCATGAATTTTGAATAATTTTAGTAGAGTGGATTGTTGAGAGGTTCACTTTTTTCATCCAATGCTCTTTTTCTTTTGCCAATTGATCCTCTATGAACACTTTGAATCTTCACAAGGAAAAAAACTCTCCCAATTGATCCAGTGCATGAGCAACTACTGAGGAGGGAGAGGTCGTTTTCTCTTTAAAGATAAGTTTGTTCCTTTCTAGCCAAATTTTCCAACACACAAATTTTATAGATGCCTTCCTGACATGTTGAAAGGTCGTTCTTTTGGAAAAAGATCCTTTATAGAATTTACTCCACTTCCCAACCAAGACTCGAAAAGTTGATGGCCAGATGATTTGTTGAGTTAATTTAGACTAAACTGTTTGCAGAACTTGTTTAGAAAAATTGCAATTCAGGAAGAGATGTTATGTAGTTTCAGAGTTTTGTTTGCATAGGGAACATCTGAAGGGCCCCAATAACCCTCGTTTAAGAATATTTTCCCCTGTTAGCAGTTTGTTATGGGATAACTCCTAGCAAAAAATGTTTATCTTAGGTAACCCATCTGTGCTCCAGATCTCCTTCCAAATAGACGATTTTTCTGGTAATTGGGATTGAAAGAGAATAATTTTGTAACCTTCCTTCACCGAGTATCCTGCGGCACCCCAGCCTATGCTATCCTTATGTTAGATATGTACTGGGGTAGAGCGGGTTATTTTCAGAAGGAATATATGAGAGGCTGAGAGTAGATTTGGGGGGACCTCTCCCAAATTCAACCCCTTCCAAGATCCGTTGTTGTTCTAGTATGATATGTCATAGATGAAGGATTTTCCCTAAGAGGTTAGCCAATCTCGGAAAGATTCCAAGGAGGGTATATTAGATAATATTCCCGAGGCTGAAAAGGAGTCATCCCAGATCTTGATTTCTTTTCCATTTCTCGGGCACCATAAGAGATGGTCCAGCAGAAGCGAGAGAGAGGCACTTAAGAGTTTCCCAATGGGAGACCCTATTTGCTGAGTGGGGACAACGTCTAGGAATCATTTTCAATTTCTTGTTAGGTATTTGTAGCAAATTTCTTTCTTCCACCAGTCATTGCTATCTGAAACCAGTCACCAGAGGAGTTTTTCACCTAGCACAATGTTTATCTTTTCTAGGTCCCGGATTCCTAGCCCACTATGATGTTCAGGGGTGCATACTGTGGACCAATTGACCATATGAATTTTTTTCTCATTCTCTTCCCCCCCTGCCAAAGGAATTTACGAATTAATTGAGCCATTTCCTTTTTTATCCCTATCAGAGCGAGGAGAGCTGAGAATTGAAAGATTGGGAAGGAAGATAAAACTAACTTTACCAACACCACTCGTCTCGTCGAATTAAACCATATTTTTCCCCAAACTTTGAATTGTTCCTTGATATTTTGAAGGATAACTTGCCACACTTCCCCTGGGAGAGATTTTAGGCTAATAGGGGTGCCTAAATGTTTGAAGAATTTCCATTCGACTGAAAAAGGAAATTGTAAAATATTTTCAATTATTGCCAAGATAATTGCTTTGATGTTCCAAGCATAAATTTGGCTCTTATGTTTGTTTATGGTTCCTCCTGAGGCTTCTCCATACCGATCTAAGACCAATTTAAATCTATTGTCCATATTTTGAGAATCTCCAGAAAGCAGCAAAGTGTCATCGACAAACTAGGAGTTATTTATTATTATGACCCCCTTGCTATCTTCAAGCCTAGAATGGTGCATGTTCTTCTTTCATATTCTAGTGTTCTATTTATATATTCTTTCATAAGGAAATACAACATTGGGGAGAGTGGAAATCCCTGTCTTAATCCTCTTATGGCTTGGAAGAAGGGAGAAGTCCCGCCATTTATTAAAGGAGCTATCCAGGGGGTGGTAATACAAGCTCCAATCCAAGAAATAAAGGAGTGGTTAAAACCAAATTTATTTAAGACATCAAAAAGTAAACTATGCTTGAATCGATCAAATGCATTTTCTATGTCTATTTTAATGATCATACCTTTTTCTATGTTGTTGGATATGGAATGGATCGCCTCCTGGAACAGGGTGATGTTGTCCTAGATTTGTCTTTTTGTGACAAAGCCACCTTGATTTGTGATGCAGACCCCCCTTCTCTCCTCAGGTCTTCTTGACCTCCTGGTCTTGGATCTTCAAATACTAAGCCAGATCGGCTCTTCGAGCCTCCAATAGACCTTGAACAAAAGACACAAAGGTCCCTTGATGTCGCCCACAATATCAAATTACCCGCACAACCTTTTATGGCTCCTCTGGAAACACCAATTTGCGAGTACTATCTCCTATGATAGACTCCTTATCCAATATGACCATGGGTCAGCTCCCTTCGTGCTCCAAATATTTTGCAAGAAGCTGCCTCCTTTTTCCCCGATCTCTGAATCAGGGAAATCTCCTAGACCAGATCTACGGTCCACGCTCCTCCGACAACCAATGACTGTGATTTTCCTCAGATTCTGCTTCAGGCGACTTGTAGTCAATGCCCCGCTACTCTTCCTTCCTTCGGAGTATTAATTCTCCAACGTGGATCTCAACACTCCACGTGTCCCTCTACTTATCAACAGATATTGTTGATTTTGATCTTCGAGACTTGCGACCTTCGGGATTTCACTCCCCTGTTTCTCCCGAAGTGACCTATCACCGAAGTGATGGATCCGACACCATGTCTTTCGACAATAAATGACTGTGATATCCTTCTATGATCTGATGACATGCATCCACCTTATACCAATGACTACAATCTCCTTCGCTAGTTCGACCCTCAGAAGTTTTTGTTACTCCACCTTTATTTTTCCTCTGAAGGACTCTTCTTCCAAAGTTCGTAGATCTATGCCACATATACTCGCTGGAACCAACTATCGAGATGTACTTCACTCTTCGGCCTTCAGGATTTTTCACTCCTCATACCTCTGTTTCTCTTGATTAGCAAACTAGCGAAGCGCTAATCTAATGCCACGTGTCCTATCCCAATGGATGACCAAGATTTCTTCGGCTCTTGGGTCTTCGGGTATTCTCTGCCCAAACTTACCTTTGTCTATAAAGAGTGCTATTCCTCCGGATATCCAAATCCAATTCCACGCTTACCCTAGCAATCAATGACCATGATCTACTTTGGACTTCGGGCTTCGGCTGTTTTAGCTTCACCTCACTCGTTTTTCTTCGATGTGGCTATCCCCCGAACTGAAGGATATTATACCACGCGTCCCTTCCAGATCCAACAACTTAGGTTTACTTCACCACTTCGGTGATTTCTCTTCCACTCAACGCAGATATCCTAGAAATCGTTCTCGCGAAATCTCTAATATTTCGCCACCTATCCCTTCAGACGATGGACAATTCTGACTGACTTCGAAACTTCAGGACTTCGACGAGTCCTCACTCCTTGCACATAAAAAGGGGTTAAATCCTGTGCTACTCACCTCGATCAGACGATTGTCGATCCATGCACCGAGATCCAATGGATGGGATCTGTTCTCCTCCACTGTGTGCTCATTTCTTTCTGGATGTAGATCTAATAATCCAGATCTCTTCTTGTAGCTCGATCGAAGGGTTGTTGTCACTCCTCCTCCTGATATTCAAACTTCTCCCAAATTGGAATAAATTTGCAAGTATTCAAAGGCTCGGACCTCTGAACCTTCTCCTGCGAGCCTGACTACTGGGTCTCGATAGTGATTTTCCTCCTAAGCTTTGGTAATGGAATTTGACCTCAGCCCTAGCGCATACTTTCGCTTTGCATGCAAAATTGCACTATTCCTCCCAAGATTTCAACTTGCTCAGTCTCCCAAGGGTCTCGAGCCTTCTGCTTCCTCTAAAGGAATCCTTGTGCCCTCCTAGCAACCCAACGCTCGTCCTCCTGAGATTTATAACTTGAAACAAGTTCGTTCCTAGGTGCACTCCTTGCACTTGTATGAACTTTCAAATGAATTCATACTTAGAATATTTTCCAGAAAATCTTCCTGCACCCTCCTTCTACCTACTCGATGCACTCTTTGTAGAGCCTCTCCCTCAGAGTGTTCAATAAATCTAGGTTTTCTCGACTTCTCAGACCTCAGAGGTATCTGTCCCTTTGTTCCTTGAAGGGATATATTTTCCTTGTTGGCAACTTATTCTCAAAGAACTCCTTGCTAAGCCTTCTAGAGTATTCAACAACTCTGTGAGTGTCCTCCTCTGACACTTCTCTTCTGCCCAATGCCCTCTTGACATAGCTTCATAGAGTGTTCAATAACTCTGTCTCCTATTCTCTCTCTTCACAATCTCTCCTCCAAGGTGTTCAACAACCTTGGGGATCCTCCCTGAGTCTGTAAACTATCGTGGTGTGCCCTCCTGGCACGTTCTTCTCTGAACTTGAAGTGGAGTTTAGATATTCACTCCTTGCATTGGCTACAGAGTTAAATACTCCGTCATGCACTCCTTGCATAACCTAAAGAACCAAGAACAATTTAACACACTCCCAAATAGATAGATAAATTATACCTTTACCCTGCAGATGGAAACCTTTCATACATCTACAACATACACTCGTATAAACACAAAGATAACATTAATAAACACATAGGGAAACATACATAGAACCTTGTGTAGGAAAAACCACTCTTCTTTATATTAAGATGAATGTCAATTACAGATGTGTACAAAAGATCAGACTGCGACTGAGTCTCGACTCTTCTCTCCTTGGCTTACAATGATTTACCATCAAATTTCAACAACCTCTACTGGGAATATTTTACAAATATTTATACGAGAGGGGCTCAACAAGCTTTCCCTCCAAACTATTCTAGTGACATCCTATCACAATTAAAATGCCTATCTACTGATGAATATTACAATGAATGAAAATCTAGTCCGAATAAAATCTAGATCAGCCTTACAACTATCCATTAAAGGTGAATCTAACTCCTGCCTGTACAAAGGCATCAACTCGAATCTTCTATCCATACAACATTTAATTGCATTAAATTACATTTTAAAATTCAAAATGGGAGAAAAATGAGAGGGTTGGGGCTTCTCCCCTCCTTGAATTTGATTTGATGTGTTGGAATGTTGGCACGTTGTTGAGGTGGAGCGATGCTCTTGCATCATAATCCACTGCTCAGAAAATCATGAGCTCCTCTGCTGCATTGTTGGAATCCCCATGAATCCAAAACTTCTCTCAGGAGCTAACCACCTGCTCCTCTACTTTGTCGCTGCTGCTGCTTCCCTGCTACTCTTGCAGGCTTCATTCTTCTCAAATTCTCCTTGCTGGCAGTTTCTTTTGTTGACTTCACCATCAAATTCCTTATCTCCTCAATCTCTCTGTCCGGCTACTCCACTTCCTAGCTCTTCCTTTGCAGTCTGCTCGACTGCAGCTCCTCTTCCTCATACACATCAAAGGGAAGATCGTCCTGATCCCCCATGATGATTTTATCTCCTGTGGCACAAGCTTTCCACTTTACTCCAGATTCTAGTTCTACAGGATCCTTACTGAGTTGTTTCTCAACTCTTCTGCTCTCCTGTCATATTTTTCTTTTGGTACAAGTCCATCTGCATCCATCTGCTCCTCGGGCTAGAATTCCTCTTCATTATTCATGGCTACATCCCTCTGGAAGTATTCTTCTATCCCTTGATTGCTCAACCAATCCTCCAACAATTTTAACTCCTCCCAGGGACTGAGAATTTTTTCTGAATGCTCCTCTTCCTATTTCATCTCTTAGGAAGATGTTAATGTATTCTCCTTCTCCTCCTCCATGACAGTATTTACTGGTTGTCCTTTCTCTTCTACTGCACCGGAACTTTGTGCATTAGCCTTTGCTGGGATGATTGGCATGAATATTCTAATTCCTCCAATGATCATAATATGCCTATGATCCTCCTCTTCCGTCAACATTTCTTTCTGACCTGAACTCACCTCTGAGTTCATCTCTTCTCCCTTGCCCACCTAGAAATTAGGGACTTCACCTCTTCCCTCCTGGCAGTCTATGAGATCTTCAGATGATCTCATCTTATTTCCCACCTTGCAATATGAAATTTCATCTCTGCCTTCCTAGAAGTTCATGAGATCAAATGATCTCTTCTTCTCCTCATCACTGAGGTTCTTTCCAACTTTTGGCTCACATATGTGAACCAATTTTTATTTTATGTCACCGAGTGTTTCAACTTCCCTCAGCCAGCTCCTCAACACTTGTTGCTGCCTTTAGGACAACAAATTCTGAACAAGCCACTTTTCTTTCTGCTTCATGGGCCACTCGTACCTCCAACGTACCTGGGATTCCTGCTGCATATTCAATTTCGACCTCTCCATTTATGCTCTTATCTCACTGAGCTCCTTGTTTGTTTCAACTTTGATTTTATATTGGTGGTCTTCTCTTCAACCCCGCTTATGGCCTTCAATAGCCATCTTTCTACCTTCAAGAATGTGACTGGTTCTTATGGCTCAGCCCACCTAGTTGTCTACCATCTGCTACACACGTCTTTACAAAGAATCACACTCTGTCTCCCTTCACCTACTGTCTACAGGCGAAATATATCTCTTGATACCACTTGATGGTTTCAAAATATATCCTTTCACCTTCTCACCTTTTCCTGTTATTTGTAAGAAAAATCTAGCTATGATACCACTTGATGAAACCAAACTATCTCCTTTGTCTCCTTTTTTTGTTGTCTGCAAGAAAAATTAGGCTCTGATACCACTTGATGCAGACCCCCCTCTCTTGGAACCGTCCAACATCTAGAGGGATAGGTGAAAAAATATTAGAGAGTTCGCAAGAATGAGCACCGAGAGATCTGTGTGGAGTAGAAGAGAAATCGTCGAAGTGATGAAGTAAACCTAGGTTGTTGGATCTAGAAGGTATTCGTGGAAGAAGATCCTTCAGTTCAGAGGATAGCCACTTCGGAGAAAAATGGGTGAGGTGAAGCTAAAAAAACTGAAGTTTGAAGCCCAAAGTAGATCCTGGCTGCTGATCGCCAGGGGATGCATGGAAATGGATCTAGAGATCCAAAGGAATAACACTCCGGAAGGACAAAGGTAAGTCTGGGCGGAGAATACCTGAAGAGTCGGGAGTCGAAGCAATCCTGGCCATCCATTGGGACATGACACATGGTGTTATATTAGCACTTCGTTGGTTTTCTAATCAGGAGATACAAAGGTAGGAGGAGTGAAAATCCCAAAGGCCGAAGAGTGAAGTCCATCTAGGCCATTGGTTGCAGTGAGGATACGTGGTAGAGATCCACGAACTTCAAAGTAAGAGTCCTTCGGAGGAAAAAGCAAGGTGGAGTAACCAAAACTCTTGAGGGCTGAACTAGCAAAGGAGATCGCACTTGTTGGTCTGAGGTGGATGCGTGTCGTCAGATCAAAAAAGGAGATCGCAGTCATTGATTGTTGGAAGACATGGCATCGGATCCATCACTTTGGTGATAGGTCACTTCGGGAGAAACATGGGAGTGAAATCTCGAAGGTCGCAAGTCCCGAAGGCCGAAATCAACAAGAGTCATTCATAAGTAGAGGGACATGTGGAGTGCGGAGATCCACACTGGAGAATTAATACTACGAAGGAAGTAAGAGAAACGGGGCGTTGAATGCAAGTCACCTGAAGCAAAATCATAGGACAATCACAACCGTTGGCTATCAGAGGAGCGTGGACCATAGATCTGGTCTAGGAGAATTCGTCGATTCAAAGATTGGGGAAAAATGAGGCAGTTGCTTGCAAAAGCTCCGAAACGCGAAGTCGTGAAGGGAGTTGACCTGTGGTCATAACCCATGGTCATATTGGAGAAGGAGTCTAGCATAGGAGCTAGTACTCACAAATTGGTGTTGCCAAAGGAGCCAAAAAAGGTTGTGCAGGTAATTTGATTATGTGGGCGACATCAAGGGGCCTGTGTGTGTTTTTTTCAGGTTCTATTGGAGGCCCTAAGAACTGGTCTAAATTATTATTTGAAGATCCAAGACCGGGAGGTCAAGCATCCCCCAGGAGAGAAGGGGGGTCTGCATCAATTTGGAAGAACGAGTCGAGGTAGCATTAAATTTAGCCTATTTGATATGAATTTTTCCAGGATTTTGTAGGAAACATTGAAAATTGATATGGGGTGATATCTATCAAAGGAAGTGACGTTTTTTTCCTTGAGGATCAAAGCTAGAAAATAAGTGTTGGTGGCGCCTCCCATCCTGCAAAATTTTTGGACATATCTTATCATGCGAATGAGATATGGTTTGATGATAGTCCAAAAATTCTTGTAAAAATGTAGAGTAAAGCCATCTGGTCCAGGAGATTTGTATGGATCGAATTGATTTATAACATCTTTGACTTCTTCCACTGTGACCTCCTTATTTAAATCTATGTTGTCCTCCTCTTTGATCAAGGCATGAATGTGCTCAATGAACTGCTTACTCAGATCTTGGTTGTCTTCTCCTTCCTTGGTATAAAGATGTTTGAAGTGAGAGGTTGTTGCCTTTTTAATTCCCTCAAAGGAATTAATTAGGACCCCTGATTGTGTCTTGATTTCCTCCATGCTATTCCTGTGTTGTCTAGCCTTTTCCTGCTTATGGAAAAAGGAAATGTTTTTGTCCTCTGCTTGAAGCCATAGAGCCCTTGATTTCAGTCTCTAGACCATTTCATCATTATGGTGATCTCTCATATACTTTTGGAAGTATTATTTCTCTTGCACAATTTGTCTATTATTGATTTCTTTAAATTCCATATCTTCTTGTAATTCCTCAAGCTGCTTTTTGCATTTTTCTACTTCTTCCCTAGGATTGTGGGGAGAATGTTTTATCCAATCCTTAATGGCTTGCTTGGTTCTTTTGATCTTTTGTGCCAAAATAAAAACCGAGGACCCATCCACCTAATTCGACCACACATAAGAGATCATGGGGAGGAAGTCCCGCGACTCCATCTAGAGAGGTTTGAACTTAAAAGGGGATTGGACCAAGGTTTTTTGCTTTATCAAAGGAGAGAGCTATTGGGAGATGATCAGAAAGACCCCGGGGAATTATTTGAGAAAAATATTGTCTAGAAGAGATAACAACAAACTATTAGTCTAGATGCTATGTGGCCTACTCCTGTGTGTTTTTTACTCCATGTATATTTTCCTTTGCTAGGATGGACATCAAAGAGGTCCATCTCAGATACCATATCTTCCATGTGTTCCCTGAAAGGATCTCTTGCTATGGATCCTCCTTTTTTTCATTTTGGTGAAGAGTTGTATTGAAATCACCAACTAGGATACAGTTTTGTTGAAACCCATCTTCTTTAATCCCCATCAGAGACTCCCAACATTCTACTTTCTCCCAATAATTATTAGGAATATAAACATTAATGATAGGGTAGATGAAACCTGAGGGCAGATGTTTTAGTTTTACCAGAACCCAATGGGATGATTCCAATCTGTGGTCTTCCCTTAATATCATGGTATTCCATATTGTGAAAATTCCTCATAATTTTTATCTTGCATTTATAGCTACTCCATCACTTGACTTCCATATTTATTGCATTTATTGAAGGGCCACTATCCCTTGCATTTTAGTCTCCTGGATTATGAGTATTTGGGGATTTTCTGATTTAATTAATTTTCCCATAGCTTCCTTTTTTTCTCTTTGTCCCATTCCCCTACAATTCCATGAGACTACCTTCATTACTTACTTTTATTTTTGGTTGGCCCCCCTTTCATGGGCTGAGTAGGTCCCTTAGATGTGGGTTCTTTTCCTGATTTCCCATCTTTTTTGAATACTTCTTCAAGAGTGGTCAGGATTCCCAGTTATTTATCTTGGTTTGATGCTTTTTCCTTTTGTTTTTATTTGTTTTCCTTCCCACTTTCGTGATTTGGTGCTCTTAGGGATCTCTTGGTATGAGTCAACCCTCGAGTCCTCCTGGCTTTCTTCCCCTGGGTCAAGAATAGGGGGGAACAAGATAGGAGAGGGATCCTCTATATGATTGGAGACTGGATCATTTTTCTTTAATGGGGGAGTTGGTTTGGGGTCATTTTGGCTCTGGATCTCTTCTGTTGATTCCTTTTCCTTTGAATTTACCGTTCCTACATCCATATTTTCTAGCGTTGCATATCTGTTTTTATTGATTTCTACATCATTGTTCCCCACCATTGGGGACTTTTCTTTGAGTGGAGAAGTGGTCCTAGAGATATCTCTGCGTTCTTGCAGTTGGGATCCTGACTTATTTGTAGTTTTATTCCTTTTGGCTTGTTACCATTGTTTTTTCTCTTTGTCTTCTGTTTGATCTATCTTTTCCTTGGGACAATTTTTTGCGAAGTGGTTGTATTCATGGCACACTTTGCATTTGAATGGGAGTTGTTCATAATCGATTGTTTGAGTATATGACCAATTATCTGGGGTGAGTTGGATGGCCTATGGAAATCCTTTTTCCAGATCTACTTCTACACATAGTCGAGCATAGGATTGGATACCATTTCGTGGTTCAACACGATCAATGAATCTACCCAGGGTATTCCCAATATTTTTTAGGGTTTCTTCATTCCAACAATTGAGGGTAAGGAAGGGAAAACAGACCTAAACAGGGACTGCGGACGAGATCTCTATCATCTTTGTTTTCAAAAAGAAAGAAGAAAAATCCCTTACCACAGAATGTCGAGGACATTTGCCCCTTTATCATTTTCTTCTAGTCCCGATCCAACCATTGCGTTATTTCTCTTGGATAAGGCCAAATACCCATAAACTAACCGATCATACCATTTTCCGCTAGACGAAGGGAAAACAAACGAGAGGAGGAAGGATGCACTGGTACCTTCGGGATCTCGTCAATCTTCTTGACAAAATGAGACTGAGGAGGTCCTTTCGAAGACTTTGTGTAGGAGGTGATGAGAGAATGAAAAGAAATGATGTCAGGAGGAGGAAAGGCTTGTGGGGGGCTCCTCCGCCCGAACCAGACACCATGATAACGACAATGACTAACCACGAGGAACCCTAGCTCATCCCTGCGGGTTGCGGGGAAACAAAAAATAAACACCAATACACCTACACTTATTTTACAATAGGATAAGGTTTTGAAATCTTCTTTGAATTATTTGTGTTAGTATATCTTTAATAATAAAAGTGAAAATATCTTAATGAGCGAGTAAAAGTAAATTTGCAATTTTGAATGACTATAATGTATATGCTAAAATTTTGAAAAGAATTGATGGCAGGTGTCCTAAAAGACTAAGGTATGTATATTTATTTATGTTGAAGAGATAAAGTTTTCTTATATCATTAGAGTTCATTAGAGTGAGTAGTAAAAGCATGAAGAATGAGAAATTTTCAAAGACATAATTTTAAAAATATATATAAAAAGGGAGTATATATATTATTTTCCACTCAACTATAGATCATTTTTATGATGACTATTGGCGAAAAGAGTTACATTATGTTTTACATTTGTCATTTATATTTATTCATTTATATTTATATCATTTATATTTATATTTGAAGGATAAATTTAAGATTGGAAAATATTTTATGGAGATAATTTCATTTTACTATATTTTGGCAAAACTCTATGTGTTTTATTTAAAGGGAAGGCACATCACCATTAAGATTTGAACATTTGAGTTGAAGAAAAAAAATGGAAGAAAGAATAAAATAGTAAAGTTGTTACTATTAAATTTTTTTTGTTTGTTAATTTGTTTGGACCTTCTTGGCAGCGGGATTAACCTTTGGCTTGAGAAACCATGACTCGGGGACATCTAAGTCATCGGGATCGCACCCGGCCTAAGACACACCAACCCTTAACATGGTTGGATTTTTTGTCCCCACAGGTTTCGAACCGATGACTTTTCAACATGGAGTGGCTTAACAACACACTCCGTCACCGATTGTCCTACACCTCAGGGACAAGTCGTTACTATTATTAAACCCATACATCAATTAGTTTTTCAAAGACAATGTGATGGAAACTTTTAATAGGACATAGTTGTATTATGTGATTATTACATTGAATTTTTTTCAAAGACAATGTGATGGAAACTTTTAATAGGACATAGTTGTATTATGTGATTATTATATTGAATTCTTTTGATAATTGAAGTGAATGGTTGAAAAAACTAAAGAAACATGCATTACGGGTAGAAGTCCAATTCTTAAAACGAACAAAGAAAAATAAGTTATAAATAGAAGTCCACAAGTATCTTTAACATTGTGATTGTTATTAATCATTTAATTGACATTGTGTTGTTTATGATCATTAAAAACAAGTTATAAGAGTATGATAAGTTATCAAATATTACTCTATTATGTGGTAAGTTACATGAAGTATACAACTTATAAAAGGTAAATGAGTGAATTGTGTTAAATTGGTTCGATCGAAAGCGTATTTATAAGATTTGGCACAAACTTAAATGAAACGATGTGTCCCTTCATTTTTTCCCAGTTGACGAAATTATCTCACCCACCTTTTGGTCAAAAAACTAATGTTCGACCGAAAAGTGAGGAATCCATTTATTTTCTACGGATTCCGTTAGAAAAATACATTTCGGCCGAACAAAATATTTTTTAGTCGAAAGTTTATTTCGACCGAAAACCTGCGAATGAGATTGTTTGCAGAAACCTGAGAATTCCCTCCAGCTTACTTGAACTTTGGAGGTTGCAGACTCCTGAAAATACTCAAAATTTAGTTTCAAAATTGATACCAACATTTGCAAAATTGAATCTACTTTCAATGTATATAATGTTTTGACATTTTCATTGTTTTTATCTAATTTTGTTTAATTTTATAAAAAACTCACTGCATAATATTTTCAGGTGATATTTTGATTCAATGAAATGGAATATCCATATCTCTAAAATACATTGTGGAAAATTTAGAAAAAGTTATATTCAAAATCTTTAAACCGCTCTCTTCAAAAGGGTATTTTTAGATTTTACTTGTAAGTAAAAATTAAGATAGATACAAGGTGGGGGAAAACATGTTTTTAAAATCTGCAACTTTTTCAGCTTGGTCAACTTAAAAAAACTCTAGAAATTATAATATTCATCCATTAGATTCAAAACTATAGTCGTAAGAAAATGAGTCTCTTTAGATTGTTGCAGTATATTTCGTTTGTCAAAAATAAAAGTTTAATAATAGATACATTGTTGGGAAAAAAATAACTCATTATCATTCCTTTCATTTTCAAGGAACATACTCTGAAACAATTGCCAAATTGACATATCAAATCTCATTAAAAATAATTTAAAAAATAATTAGTAGATTTTTTATTTTTTTTACTGTAAAGTGAAATTATAAATAAATAAAAAATGTTTTTGTATACCGAAAATTGAAGAACTTGTGAAAATATATGTTTTTTTCTCATAAAACAAGCAAAATAAACACCCATCTTCATAATTTTATCCAAATGAAAAAAAACAAAACAACTAGTTTATAATAAGATAAATAATATATAGTGAGGGTAAATACATTTGAACATTCATTCAAACAATTAGTTTATACTAAGATATGAAATAATATATAGTGAGTGTGAATACATTTGAACATTCACTCAAACAACTAGTTTATACTAAGATATGAAATAATATATAGTGAGTGTGAATACATTTGAACATTCACTCAAAATTTGATAATTAGAGTGAAATGATAATYATATACATGTAATAAGATGTTTTTTTATATGGTTGGAGTAAGGGTAATCATATTCTTATAAATATATTTTTTATTAAATAAGAGTGCATCCCATTTTCATAGATTATGTTTAAGAGTCGAGAAAAGGTGAGGATAATAATACCTTATATATTTTTTACTAAATAAGAGTGTATCTCATCTTTGTAATTATGTTTAAGAATCAAGAAAAGGTGAGGATAATAATATCTTATTTGCATTTGAAATGTTTTACAGTTTTTTTTTTAGTTTATTTAAATATATTTTATAATAAAATTTATAAGAGTTATTCATGATCCATGGATGGTAAGCAAGGTAAATCGTATCCCCAAAAAACATGAGAGTTGAACCCATGAGCTCCCCGAATTTAGGATCAAGTCCAATTGAACTAACCCTTAAGGTTGAATCTAATAGTACTTTATTATAAAAGTAAAAGTGCATCACTGAGCTAAGAGGTTTTAAGTTGGAGTACTCATTAATACATTTAGAATATTAAACACTCATATTATATCATTGTAACATAATAGTTTTACTATGTATTCATATAGTATTTATGAGTTAAGATTATACCTACATTTTGGTGTTTCTACAGGATGGGTTATCGATCTCTTTTATATGATGTTAATTAAGATAATGTAAAACATTTTAAATATGTATAGTTGTAATATGTTAATTGGGTTTATCTTGGGTGGTTGGGAGGAATGACTTATCCTCTCCACCCAAGTTCAATTCCCAAAATATTATTCAAGAAAATTCAAAATAGACATATAAATGAGTGTTCATTGGGAAAAGAGTATGTATTTTTGAGATAGTAGATCTAGAAAATGTTTTTAACAAACCCTAATTGAACAAGAAGAAATGTAACAACACTTGATTTAGTAAATTAATATATTGGAAAGTTATGTCAAGTTCATGATAACTTATGAGGATAATGATGAGATTATACAACCATGAGAGGTAACACCTTAGACATGGTTGTGATACCAATATGATTATGATGTCATGCAAATGCGGAAGATCATAGTCATTATAATGAATAACTAAGATATATTATAAGATAGCCACACCTTGTTGAACTTACCCATGGATAGCCTTGGCTAAGATAATCTCAATAGTTGCACCACTACCCAATAGTATGCTAGGTATACCTTGTCCAAAAACCTCATTGCCATGATTAGGAATGGATTTCCCTTTGCTTGAGTAGAAGAGTGGTTAAAAGGAAAACATCTAAATATTTGATCGAGTGATAGAGGTATTGGAGATAAAAATGGTTATTTCATATTGGTTAATTTTTGTAGTTCTGCGATGTTGAGTGACAAGTTGCATTGTAATGGTCGATCACATTTGCTTGTAATCTATAATATTATAATATATATATATATATATATATATATATATATATATATATATATATATATATATATATAATTAATTCTCATGTGAGTCTTTGTCTATTACTTGCAAATAAGTAATAGTTATGTTTCTTAATGATTTCTGAGTTCATGCATTTCATTAAGACAATTTTATAATAGCAAACACATTTAAATCAATAGCATGATTATGTTTTTGCTAACGATTGAATCCATGTCAAAAACAAATTTGTTGTGGTTAAGTTTTGATCTTTAATGGAAATGGATCTGGGTACATGATAAAATATTACAGTACATTCATTCTATATTAAATGGTAATGTGATAGAGGTAATATTATATTATGGTGAGTTTTATTAATTTTTATAGAGTTGTGATAATATAATGTGTATGATTTTTTATTTGAGGATGTAAGAAATATTGAAAAAAAACAATAATTTTCTTAAGTAATACTATTTATGAAAGTTATACAGAATGTATTCTTTTATTAATAATGTGATATGAACAAAATACATCTAGTGTAGAATGTGTAGTAAATCTTGTAGCATGGTAAGTTATGATATGGATTTTTTTGAAATATATATTTATCATTTTTTCAAGGAATATAAATAAAAAACTCATAAAGGTCAATGCCATTGAAGCATTTTATGTAATTTGAAAGTTGAAGACATTCAACTTGTTATAATTGGAGTTATTTGGTCTAATAAATCTGGTAGCATGGTAAGTTATGATATCAAATTTTGTGAAATATATATTTACCAATTTTTTTAGGAATATAAGTCAAAAATTCATAAATGTCAATGTTATTGAAGTATTTTATGTAATTTGAAAGATGAAGACATTTAACTTGTTATAATTGGAGTCATTTTGATTAATATACCAATATTTATGTTTGGAATATAAGATAATTTGTTAATATTATGTTATTTGTTGGATTTTGTTAGATCATATACTAATTTATTGGTGTTGGATGTTCTATTGAATTTCATGAAAATTAAAAAAAACAATGGTTTAACATTTTGAGAAAAGATAAGTTTGAGCATTTTAGAAAAGAAAAAAATGTTTGATCTCATTCTAAATTTTGATGCAGGTGAGGTTAAGGCTATTGAGGACATCAACAATTCAAGGAGGGGAGAAAGTCATAGACCAATTTTTCCATGTATCAAATAAGAGAAAGTATTGAAAATAATATAATTCGTAAAAAGTTAAAAGTAATTGCTTTATCTTATAAATGTGAAAAAGCATTGAAATAATAAAGGGGTATTGCTCAAAATATGAGTCATTACTTTTTGGTAATGGGACTTATTGTCTACTTTTTAACATGAGGCATTTTGGTCTAAGAGGTGCTTTGGAGTAGATTCCACAAGGAAGGGAGTGGCGTTATGGATGTGACCATGTACATTAGGGGTCTTTACCATGATTGTGACATGTGGGGTTTACCGTGTACATGAAGTCAAGTGAGGAATCCTGAGTGGCTTTGAGAAGCAATTGCGAGATTACCTCCATGTTCGAGTGAGCCATGTTGGTGCACCCTCTAACAGATGAAATTCCTCATTTGTAATAGATAAACCCTTTGTAGCTGAATTTCTATTTTATGAATACAAGGAATAAAATAATCTCTAATGAAATGACTAAGTCGAATATCTATTTATTCTTATGTTATGATTATGTAATGGACTAGATTATTTGATATTTTATTTTGTCAATATGTACTACTATGCTGGAATTTTACATTAAATTAATAATATGCATGTCTTTTCATTATGTGCAAATAATCATTATGTAAAGCATATATTAAATAAGAAATTATGAAAAAGGGAGAACATTCCCTTACACTTGGGGGTGCTTCATGTGATGTGGGGTGCATGGTGTATGGATAACCCTTGGTTGTACCATGATAGACATACACAATGGAATTTTCTTGCTCACTGATTGTTATGCCATGTCTTGATGTTTGTGTGGAATTTTCATCCTTGGAGTGTTGTAGACCTATGGAGCTTGGTGACTTCTTCATGTATGTAGCACATGGAAGGTGGTTGTTTTCTTAAAAGGATGGCCTGCCTTGGAGGAGGAGTGTTGGGCATATAAGAGGAGAGCATTTAGTATGGGCATATTAGAGGAGAGCATTTATTCGTAGATGGCATCGAGAGACTTGGTTTCTTGCATAGAGGCTTGTACTTGACTTGAGGATGCTTGGGTTGAGGAGTGATCATGTAGGTGGGGTGTAACTGGAGGTACACATGGATTAGGAGGGAATGTTAAAGCATTGGAATCATTTGGAAGAGGAGGTTGGACCCTATATTAGGAGATTTCAGCCTTGAATCCTTGCTTGTTGGATGTGCATGCCTCAGATATTGACATGTGTCACTTGGAGTTGGAGCACTCGAATGTGGGCCTATATTATGTAGAGTTAGGTTACTTGTAGTGCACTAGGTAAGATGTAAACTACCATGGATATTCCACTGAAAAAATTCATCACAAAAGATTTGATAAATAACTAAAATCCTTATTATTAAGGTTATTTTTCCTTTATATTTCTAGAATATTTTGGCTACTAATTTTTATGCTTATGCATGAAATAGATAAAATGAAGAAAATAGAGAACAATAAAACACAATCACACCATCCACAAATAAACACAAGATATGACCCAGGAAACCCTATACGGGAGAAAACCCAACTAGAAGGTGAGGTTACTCTGCTCTCTTTTTTCTAGTATAGAAATGATGCAAGTACAAAGAAAGAGGCACTCTATGTGGAGTTTCCTTTAACCCATGGCCTATATGGCTGCTACAAAATTTGTCCTCCTCTGTTATGCTCACATAATACCACTCTCAGATGTTTTTCTCAACTATGGAACATGATACAATGCAAAATAATGGAACCCCTTCTCCTCCTAGTGGCCTAATACTTAACATAGCCTGATAGCCATCTAGGGATAGGTTTTTGACTTCCTCAACCCTCAATTGTGGCAGGGTTTTGAACCTTCTAGAATATTCTTGAAATCCCTCACATGGCTAGCTCCATATGCATGAGTAACGAGGTTTGACGTGACATCCTCTCGTACCATGGTGGTCAACATGATAGGTCAACTTGCTGGAGGCATAACTTTTGCATACGAGCTCCAATAGACGTGATTTTTTCACCATTGGAAAGGTATCGATGTGTATAATAACGCCATAGGGTCCTAGATATGCTAGATAAGTTTTACCCCCCCCAAAAAGTCATTTGATGCCTCAAAATGGACTTGTAAGGTTCCATACCTCAATTTTCCAAACTAGGACCTGCCACTAAAATGGCCATGCAAGCTGATTCCTCCAATTTTGTCCACTCTAAATGGATTGAGACATATGGAAAAAATTATAATGATCCAACCCATATCATACCTCCCCATTTAGGGAGGCTTTTGGTCCCCAAAATATTTACTGAATGAGGTGAGGAAATTATTCCTCTACCTTCTCCCTGGAGTACCACTTTTGTTTTCCTGGAAGTTGTCCTTTCAACCTAATCTTCCAAAGGTCATACTACCCCTATATTTTAGTTATAGACTGCTTCTACAAAACAATGTCCTCTGTCAACTCTGCCTGAGAATCTGGTGCTAAGTCCTATATGGAAGGTAGGACCTTCTCCTCCTCCTGATCCAACATGGAAGGTTCATAGAGTTTAAGATTATTTGCATTCACTACTGAGTAAATGCACATGTATAGGAGTAGACTGAGTTTTCATGCAGTATCTCCCACCTTTTACAATACCTCAAAATGACCATACCACAAATCCTTTATATTCTTACGAGGACCCTGTAGTATTTCCTTATTTAGTTGTAATGATACTTTGTTTCACACTCTAAATGGTCTCTCTATTTTGTGCTTGTCATGTCTAGCCTTGTACTTTTCTTGTGACTTCTTCAATATCTCTTGTACTTACAAATGGATATGACTGATCTTCTCAATAAATTTTTCTTCTTAGAATGCATATCTTGTGAGGTCCTCCCTCACTCCCCCTTGAAGTCCATATACAATATCTAAGGGTGAAGGTGGAAAACAACCAAAGAAAGTTTCAAAAGGTTACTAGTAGAAGTGTGGACTGCTTTGTTATAAGAGTGTTGTATATAGATTAGATTTTCATCCTAGGTGTTCAGATGCTTCTGATTGTAACCCCTCAAAAGATGCACTAAAGTCTTGTTAATTGCTTCCGTCGTTCCATCTGTTTGTGGATGGAAAGTTGTAGAACTCTTTAACCCAGTGTCCATTTTCGCCCACAATGTAGTCTAAAATGCACTAAGAAATATGATATCCCTATCTGATATGATGTTCCTTGGTATCCCAAAGTGCACCCAAACTTGTTCAAAGAACTTGTTTACTACTTCTTGTTAGTTGATGGTCTTTTTACAAGGCATGAGAATGCACATTTTTCTAAACCTATCAACTACCAAAAATAAATAGTCATGTCCCTTCCTGGTTGTTTGTAAACCTCCCACAAAATCATTGGAAATACTTTCCCAAGGTCGAGTGGGTATAGGTAAGGGATGTCATAGACCTTGCTTCTTGTTACTGGGCTTGCTAGTACAAAAGAGTATACATCCTCTAATATACCATGCTACATCTTCTTACATTATGGGACAATACACATACCTCCGTAAGTTGGAAATAGTCTTCCAACACCAAAATGTATTGCAACCTTGGAGGTGTGAGCCTCTCTCATAAGCTGCAATCGTTCACCTTTAGGAACATAGATCTTATTGAGCTTGTAGAATAAACCATTCTGTAAATTATAGTTATCATTGCCATCATCTTCTTCTATATGAATTTATCCATATAACTATTGAAACACCTCCTTGAAGTCCTCATCTTCTGTGCATGCCTCTTTGTATGCATCATGGGAAAAAGGATCCATGTTCATCGAAATTCCCAAATTTTTAATATTGGATGTGGGTGGCCATGAAAACATATTTGCCAACTTATTTGTGCTACCCTTCTTATACTTGATGACTAGATGAAATTGTTGTAAAACCCCATCCATGTGTAATACCTGGTTTGTTGTAGATTACTATAGGCCTACAAATATTGTAGTGGCTGGTGCTCTATGTGGATGATGGCCTCCTTTCCCATTAAATAATGCTTCCACTTTTTGACAACTTGTACCAAGGCATAGAGATCCTTTTCATAGGTACGGTAGTTGATAACCACCCCATGAAATACTTCAAAATGATAGTAGATGTGCTTTCCTCCCTACATCAATACTGCTCCCATGGAATACTAACTTGAATTTGTCTCCACTTCGAAGGGATTTTGTAAGTTTGGTAGTGAGAGAAATGGTGCTTGAATGATATTTGTTTTCATCTCATCAAAGGCCTTCTGTTGATTCTTCCCCCACTAGAAACTCTTACCTCTAGCTATTATGGCGTGGAGTGGTGTAGCTATTGTTGAAAATGAAGCTATCAACTTCCACAAGTATTTTGATGCCCCAAAAAAACTCCTAACTTCAATGGAAATTGTAGGAACTTGCCATTTCATGATGGCCTCCATCTTTGTGGTATCTATCTTGAGCTCCCTTCCACCGATCACATACCCCAAATACACCAAATATTGCTGAGAAAACTCACATTTCTTGAGATTGGCTAACAACTGGTGCTTTTTAAAAGTCTCTAACACTTGCATAAGATGTGATATGTGCTCCTCCCAGGTAGCACTATAAATCAATATATCATCCAAATAGACAATAAAAAATGAATCTAGATAAGGGCATAAAACATAATTCATTAGTCTCATAAATGTAGCTGGTGTGTTGCATAAACCGAATGGAATAACCAAATACTCATACAAACCTTGCCTTTTCTTGAAGGCAGTGTTCCAAGTATCTTCTTCTTTGACTCGTACTTGGTGATATCATGGTTTCAAATTTAGCTTAGTGAAGTACTTGGAATGTTGCAACTGGTCCAACAAATCATCGATCCTTGGAAGAGGGTACCTATTCTTCAGTGTAATATTGTTCAATTCCTTGTAATTGATACACATTCTCCAAGTCTCATCCTTCTTAGGCACAATTATGATGGGTGTCCCACAAGGTGAGGTACTTGGTTGAATCACACCCTGCTCCAACAACTGTTTCAACTACTTCTTCACTTCATTTGCTTCTATAAGAACAGACTGTCTATACAGCCCAATATTCGACAATGGGGAGTCTAGAAATAATTGTATTTTATGTTCCACATCCCTCTTGGGTGGTAGCCCTTTGGGTTCATTGCACACTCCTTTGTATTCTTGTAGAAAATACTCCAACTCATGTTCCTTCTCTTTAGTACACCCCTCTAGGGATGCCTTCACTCTCATTGACTCATCATCAGACTGATTTTCTCTTAAGAAAATAAAAAAAATATTTCTTACTAGAACTAATTAACTACTTGGTTTGGTTGGTACTTACCAATGAGATATTTGACTTGCCTTTATGTGCACTAATGATGTAGGACTTCCTATCCTTTATTAGTCGATATTTCTTGGCTATCCACATGAATATTGTGTCCCTCATATACATGTAGGGGACTCCAAACACTAGTCCACATACATCAAGAGGTACTACGGTCCAAATCCACTTCATTAATAAAATTGACACTTACAACAAATTTAATCTTACACTATTTTGTTACATTTATCTCTACATCCTTGTTTACCCAACCCAATGGATAGGGGATAGGATGATCGTGAACCTCCAATCCAATATTGTTGACTATATATATTGCTAATATATTAGCCTATGAACCAGAGTCAAATATAGCATCTATCTTGGTCTTCTTGACCTGAATCTTGATGTGGAGGGGATTTTTCATGTCCTTCTCTTCCTGGTGATGAAGGATACTCAGATTCACCTCCTTCTACACACGTGAAAACAATATTTTCATCCACATCTGAGCTACTTTCAACCTGATTGCTCAAATATACGGCTAGAAGGTTCTTTTTCTTTCTGTCCTTCTTGTGGTTCTTCGAGTTCAACTCTAGATGTGGTTTCCAAGATTTTCCCTCGATGTGTCCATAAATGTTGCAATGATTGCAATAATTGTTGGGATCTTTAATCTGATGTGCAATGGATCTTGTCTTCTTATCTTCCCCCCCCCCTTCCACTTCTTCTTCCCCTCCTTGGAAGCTTCCTAGTGCTCTTTCTTCTTTGAAACACTTGGTTTCCCTTTCGTTTGGCCTAAGTTTTCCAGGTATTGTTCCTGTACACATGTCTCATCCACTATCCTTGGATTGAAGGGATTTCGTACATGACTGTGTAAACCCCCCAGATACCCGAGGAGTGCATCTGGGTTCTTGGGAGAGATTCCCAACATGATGGCCATATTTTTTAACTTAGTGGTGTACTCCTATACAATCTCCCCCTGCCTGAAGTAGTGCCACCAGATCCATTGGTCCTCTACATACCCGATATGGTATAATTGGGACTTTGATGATGGTTTTGAATTCCTCCCACCTAGTTACTAGAGGATCACCCTCCAGCTTAAGTGTTTCCATGTGGCTTTCCCACCAAGTTAAAGCATGGCCCTCTAACTTTAATCTAGAAAATGAAATATTTTGCCCTTCATCTATATGGTGAATGCTAAAATAAAATTATAGTCGTTGCAACCAATGATTTAGTTTTAATGCATTGATCTCACCTTGGTACAATTTTATGTCTTCTTTCACTTCCATATTAAATAGGGACTATGAAGGGTTAACAAAACTTGAACATGACTGTTTTTTCTCATATTCCTTCTGCAACTACTTTCCTCAGTCTTCTCGATCTCTCGATTTCTCCTCCGATATCTGAGTTAGAGCCTCCATCATCTTTGAACGGTTCAAACTTACTTGCTAGAGCCACCATGATGAGGTTCATATTGCGATTGATGTCAACAAATTGTGCTTCCAAGTGTTCAAATCTCTCTTTTGTTGGATCTCGAGGGTTATTGTGAATAGACTTGTCCTCCGTGGATATGGTTTCTACGACTTCTCATTAAGCTGATTCCTAGATCCTGCAACTTCCCACAAATACCCAAAAGAAAAACCAATTTTGATACCAATATGATATATAAACTACTATGGATATTCTACTAGAACAATTCATCACAAAAAATCTAATAAATAATTGAAATCTTTATTATTAAGGTTATTTTTCCTTTAGATTTCCATAATATTTAGTTATTGATTTTTCTACTTATGCATGAAATAGATAAAATGTGGAAAATAGAGAATACTAAAATAAAATCACACCATCCACAAATAAACACACGATATGTCCTGGGAAACACAATACGAGAGAAGACCTAGCTAGAAGGTGAGTTTGCTCTGGTCTCTTTTATCTGGTATAGAAATGATGCAAGTACAAAGAAAGAGGCAGTCTCTGTGGAGTTGCCTTTGACTTGTGGCTTGTATTGCTGCTACATAATCTCTCCTCCTCTGTTATGCTCACAGAATACCACTCTCATATATTTTTCTCAGTTATAGAACAAGATACAATGCAAAATAATGAAACCCCTTCTCCTCCTAGTGGCCTGGTATTTAACATATCCCGATATCCCTCTAGGGATAGGTTTTTGATTTCCTCAACCCTCAATTTTGGGAGGGTTTTGAACCTTCTAGAATATTATTTAAATCCCTCACGTGTCTAGCCCCATATGCATGAGTAATGGCAGTTGACATGGCGTCCTATCGTACCATCGTGGTCAACATGACAGGTCAACTTGCGAGAGACATAACTTTTTCATACAAGCTCTGATTGACATGATGTTTGCATCGTTGGAAAAGTATCATTGTGTATAATAGCATCCTTAGGTTTTAGTTATGATAGAAAATTTTAACCCCAGAAAATGTCATTTGATGCCTCAAAATGGCCCTGGAGGGTTTCAGACCCCAATTTTCCAAACTGGGTAGCTGCCACTAAAATGGCCCTGCAAGTTGATTTCTCCAATTTTTCCACTCTGAAAGGGTCGAGATAGATGGAAAACAATATAATGATCCAATACATATCACTAGGTCCACCTTTTATTTTAGGTCTCCCTTGTCTCTCATATAAATAGAGGGAGGAGAGATTCATTTGACCAAACTTGTACTTGTTCACTCTTGGATATCACACACCTGAGTTAGAGATGTGATACTAGGGTGAACTTGTCTTCTTGTAATCTTTAAGTTATGGGAATTTCGAGGTAATAAATGGGCCTCAAAATGAAAAATATACTATCAAGATCAACTTTAAACAAACCAATAGGATTGAAGATGATGATGTCAACCATAAGGGTAATTATTTTTGGAGGGAAATAAAGAAAACTATTTTTTTAATCATATTTTTGACTTATCTCCTTATAGGTTTACTCAAATTTCAAGTGTAAGCACTCGTTGGATGCATAATTTAATTATGCATCCAACAAGTACCCACTATGCATACTTTTGATAGACTCACATTGAGATAACATAGAAACACATGAAAAAATGTGTTTCTTGAAAAGGAACCCATGAAAAAAATGTGTTTCTTGAAAAGGAACCCATGAAAAAATATGTTTCTTGAAAATGAACACAATTTTTTCATGAATTTCCAGTTTATCTCACTGTGGGTTTATCAAAAGTATGTAAAGAGAGTACTTGTTGGATGTAAATTTTAAGTCCTTCCACCTAGTTCCTAGCGAATCACCCTCCAACTTAAGTGTTTCCATGTTAAAACAAGGCCCTTAAGTGTTTCCATGTTAAAACAAGGCCCTCCACCAGGTTAAAACAAGGCCCTCTAACTTCAATCTAGCAAATGAAATATTCTTCCCTTCATCTATATGGTGAACGCTAAAATAACCTTCTAGTTGTTGCAACCAATGATTTAGTTTTAAAGCATCGATCTCACCTTGGTATGACTTTATGTCCACTTTCACTTCCATCTTAAATGGGGTCTGTTGGAACAAATACTGAAAATTTCTAAACTTAGTGTCTCTCGCCAAAAGTTATGCCAACTAGCTTTAGAACCTTTTCGCCCGGCGTAATCTTTTTTAACCGTTAAATCCTTGCGTCATCTGGCTCAAACCTTCCCGCTGCAGTGAAACCTCTAAACCTATCACCATTTTCGTCGAGCTTTTATACCATCAAAATCTCAAAGCCTTGCGTCACAATTGACCAAAATCTCAAAGATTTAAAGTTTCCCAAGGTCTCCTATTTGGTCTTACTTCGCAATTCCTTGATTGTCGAAATAAGTCTAAAAATGTCAAATTATAAAACCAAACTATAAGTTTTGTTTTTTCTATATATTATTTTAAAATTATTTTATATAATTTTAAATTAATATTTTTTAATGATCCCAAGCCATTATGCAAGGATCGTCACTGTTTTGGTGTCTTTTTAAAACCTTTTCTAAGTGAGGTATTTTGTCAAACACTTTGTTGATCTACTTTTTAGATGTGTTTATATGTGTGTATGCAGCAAATAACAGAAAGATATAACCATGGAACATACCTAAACCATATGCAATAAGGTAGACAAGCCAAAACATCTCAATTATTCTTTATTCATAAAATAGAGAAACCTGCTACAATGAAGATGCCGATCTGGAATGCTCAACAGATGGCCAAGAAGATAGACAATAGATAAGAGTTGCTACAAAATGCTCCCACTAATACAAAAGATACCTCCAAAGGCTGAATAAGAAATGAAGATCAATACAAGCAGATATGAATACCAAACTCTCCAGCTGAAGAATGCCACACTCCAATAGAAGGCTGAAACCCTCAATAACTCGACCCTGCTGCCAAAAGTGTCCAATCACCCTAAGAAATATGCCAAATGATAGATCAGGTGATGGTAAGAACAACCCAGGTGCCCGAATCTCCAAGATCCCTCTCAATCTCTGTAGATCTGAAATCCCCCACTGAATGGTGCGCCCCACTCGATGACTAAAGCCCTAGATAATTCGGCCCTGCTGAAGGAGGCCTCCAAATTCTCTGAAACTCTCCATAAATATAGATCGGGACACTGCAAGTCACTAGGTGAAGTCTCAGGGTCAGATCTGAAGTGTAACCCCTCCAAACGGACTAGATCT
>ML779431.1:297337-310314 GCA_009831015.1 Picea engelmannii | reverse complement strand
TCCACTACCCTTCACGTCCAATCTCCAAACTATCCACCGTAAGCCACACACATGCCAAATTCACAAGACAACTCACACAAGACTCCAAGGAGAGAATCCACGTGAGGACCAAAGAAATTCACCATCTGTCCGAACATCGACAGTGCTGAGTAAAAAAGGTGCCATTTCCATAATTAGCAAAGGAAGCCAAAGCTTTACTAGTCAAACTATCAAAGTCGTAAATCGACTGCCACAACACACACAAGTGTTTGTTTTGAAGAGTGAATTCTTTCAAATGCCCATTTTCACAGGTGCACGAATGCCTCCAAATGCCCATTTTCACAGGGATCAACATATTCATCAGATGAAAAGGGCTCATCATGATGGCTCCCATATTTATCATTTAGGAAACCAAACGTTCAAGATAAATACAAAGAGAGTAAGGTTTCAAAGTCTGGTTTCGATCAAGCAAACATGGAGAGTATAGTGTCTGCTCATAAGACAGTCGCCCAACTTTGTTCATCATTAAATTATTCCGATGCGATCCAGTATATCAATTCTTCATCTACTCTTTCCATCCATCCATCCATTTCTGAATATAAGAATGGAACATGATCAATGGGAACAAGCCATTAATGATATTTAGTATTTAGAAAATTACTACGATGATAATTTTTACGATTACAGGCATCTTACGCTGCCAGATGCTATTCTTGAAAAACATCGAGCGTTAAGTCACATGGAGGAGGAGCTCACAAGGAGACTCGAAGGGGGTGTGCTACACATCAAGAAAATCACTAGAACAGGGTTATACATAAGCACTGAGTTCCACTTTGGGGATTTTGACCGACGGAGGGATTTCAATATCCACCTCTCCCTTCCCCCAAAACTCGAAGGCATGAAGTCAGGATTCTAGTCATATGCATCAAGCACCGATGTGTTAAGCATTTTCACAGAAGTGGATTTTGATGCTGAAACACTCTCGTTTGTTGCTCGTTTTTGTGATTGATTGGATATTCACTTTAAACCAGTATGTTCAGGCTCCTTCACGGATAGAACTAATGTCAGGGAAATCTCTTCGGTATCTCAATGAAACAACCTTATTACAATGTTATATAGGCTCGACTCTAAGGACTGGATTGTGGTTTGTAAAGCACTAAACCGCGTGCGTCAATTATCAATTTTTTTTACAAGGAAGCCATGCGTCCAATATTGGGTAATATAACCACTTTGACAACTAAGTCCTTAAAGAATTTGAGAATCGCTCTTTGCAAAACTGCGATTATGGATTCATTTGACCTTATCAAAGCATACCAAGATCAAATAATTGATTTCATTGATCCAATGCTTTTGCAACTTTTGCTGAAGACCTCTCAAGACAAATGCTTTGTATGTGAAGTTGTTGAGAAAGTATTGATGATGACAACTACGTGTATTTCTCCTAATCTATTACTACAAAAATTGGAACTCTATGTCAAGCACAAGAATCCACACATTCGAGCTAATGTGTCTATGTGTATATGCAAGAGTGTTCATAGGCTAGGTGTGAAGGAG
This sequence comes from Picea engelmannii, assembly GCA_009831015.1. Lineage (NCBI taxonomy): Eukaryota > Viridiplantae > Streptophyta > Pinopsida > Pinales > Pinaceae > Picea > Picea engelmannii. Next base: position 308,781 of record ML779431.1, on the reverse strand, counting down.
ATCAAAGAATATGGCTTAGATGTATTAATCCAAATAAAAATGCCCTCTGTCAAAGAAAAAAAAAAGGAAAAAATAGAACTCGAGCTTATGAATATTCATGCGCAAGTGGAAAATGAACAGATGATAGAAATGGACGAGAAGGGTGAGCCCAGGTGCTTGTTTTGTCATGATTAACATTTTGGTTTGGAAATATTGTCATTATTAATCACAGGCTTTTCCACCAGTTTCATTCTTAAACTGATTTTGGCTTAGTTGGAGATTTTTAAGGATAAGATGGTAACAAAATCTGAGTGTCAATGATTATGGTAAATCCAATAAATATATAAACAAAAGAGGTTAAAATGCATCTGAGAGAAAATGAAGAGTCAGAAGAAGCGCCAACACATCTAATTGAAAATCAATAATGTATGCAGAGGTTGTGGGTAATCCAAGGGTTTTTTCAATTGAAACCAAATTTGTATAAAGAAATAGATAGTAGATTGATTAAAGAGAGGGGGGGGGGGGAACAACCTGAGAACCTATCAGTGGATGGTTTTGTAATGCCATTTCTTTCAACAAATATAGAATAGAAGCTAAGAGATTCTATACTTCGTCACTGTGTAATTTTGTCTTTTCTTGTATCGTATTCTCAATATTTACATCCATTCTTTCTTCTTTCTTCTTTCTTTTACATATTTAGCTTGTAATGGCTCTAATTCAGTAATACCTCTATTGTGGTCATTTATTGGGCAGCCTGTTAGGTTCATCTTTTCCTCTGTTTATGCTGTGAGAAAAACAAGACCTATAACTTGACTGTTTCTGGCTAGATTACAAGTTATATATATGCACAGTTGTTTTTGAAGCTATTTTTCATTCCTCTGTTGAAATAAAGATTAGAATTATTAGAATTATATACCTAACTCTTTGTTTCAGTCCTCTTCATCCCCTATCTTCTATCCGTCTTCCTTATTTTAATTAAATTAGGCAAATGGGGTCATGCCTCTTCGTTTCTGATTTATAAATGATTGAAAGGCTTGTTTCAGACCTGGTTCTAGAAGCCTCATATCACTGATCAATCAACAACTTGTTATTTCATTTTAAAATGTGCTAAGGCTTAGTTCTATTACAACCTAGAGTCAACTCTTGCGACAACATTTTCTGGCGCCATTGTCGAGGATAGAGGAATGAATTTATCTTCCCTGGGATATGACAAAATTTTATATATATTCCTTGATAGTGAACAAGGGATAGGCATTCAATCGACTGTGATCATTCACCTGGCGACTCCTTCGTTCGAAGACTCTACATAATTCACTGGCGACTCCACTCGTCTCAAAATATCCAATTCGTTCGCTGCTCGTATTGCTGCGAGGTTTTCTCCTCTAGACTTTACAAATGTTTATGGTTTTCCAAACATTGTTCCAGACATTAAAATTTGGGGAGATGTCCTTCCTAAATTTGGAGGATATGTGGACGAAAATCCTACTCAACACTTGTTTGAATTTCACAAGCTCATGGATGAATTAAATGTACATCAGAATATGTCCTCATGAAACTGTTTATGTTTTCATTGGAAAGAGATGCTAGACTCTGGTATAAATCTTTACCCCATTCCAATATTCCTTCATTGAAATATTTTCACACAATTTTTCATCAACATTGTAAGAGGATCTATTCTGCTGAATTCATTTTTGAAGATTGTTGTAATATAGAATTCATAAAACAAAAATATCAAACAAATCCTCTTGAAGAGGAGGAAGGAATAGCATAAATTTATCAAGTCGATGAAGATGACCAACATGAGGAAGAGTTTGTTGATAAAGAAGCAAAATATGATACTCTTGTGATCATATTCAAGAAGAAGATCAAACCAAACTCCATGAAGATGAAGCAGAAAGGTTAGAAGGCTTTCAAACTGATTGCAACCAGATTTGCTGCAGCGATGAGGATGAAAATACTTTTTCAGATGAAGAGTTAGATTCAAGCTCATTCCTATATGACTCTATTTTTAATTTTGTTGTTCAAGAGGAATACATTCATAATGAGTTTTTTATTAATGATGCCGGAAATAGTTTGATTGTACAACATGATGATGAAATCATTGTTCTATATCTTCATAAAGACAAAAAACTCATGGAAGGCCATATACAATCATTGTTTGTTGATATAGAACATAGTCACTTTGCTATGGCAAAATCCCTTGCTTATTAGTTTCATGATCAAATAAATGCCTTGAAATATGACGAATTGCATGTTGCCAAAAATCCATTTCATGAAGAGTTTCAGGAGGATTGTAATCACCCAAATGTAATTGAGATTTCATGTATGGTCACTGTTGTAAATCCTCATGAAAATCGGTATGTTGATATTCAACCATCTTTTCTAGCTCCTCACAAGACATAAATTTATGAAAGTGAATGTTCTGGAATGGGCTATGAGCAGCCCATTTATGATGAGTATCTAGAAGATGAAGAAGAGAAGATTTCTTCTTCACCATGCACAAAAACTTATGACAATCATCCTTTGTTTGATGAATACAATGAAAGTGTTTCTGAAGATGATGAACAACAAGAAACTTTGGTTCAACAAGAAAGCAACCAACAACATCATAAAAGAAATCATCCCATGTATGACAGCTATCAAGAAGATCTTTGGACAACGGACGAAGGATATAATAAGGAGTTACTGGAACAATTGATCTCTCCCCATTGTTTAACAACTATTGAGCAATAGACTAGTAAGTCTCAATGCGACATTTTTTCTCTAGAAGAATAAAAAATCAGCAGTGGGCAAAGTGCACAAAGGCATTTCACACAACTTTCCCAATAGGAGGAAGTATGTATTAATTGAAAAAGTGGTATATCTCTTCCCTTATACTATCCAGTAGCAGTTTATATGGAGTCAAAATGGGGCATTTAAATTTGTATTTCCGACTTCTTGAGGTATGATTTAAAAAATTGTAAGTACATGCTCCCAAGGTATGTTTTGAAATTTGCAGTTGCTCCTATCGTTTTTGTGCTCAAGGATGGAAGCATAATTAAATTGGTTAGTCATATATTCACTTGGTTGATTTGGAAATTTTCCTACACTTGAACAAAGCATGATACCAGTTAGAGTAGGTGATGTATATAAATAAGCTTGACTTCGAGCATTACAGTACAACGGTGGTTTTCAATATGTTTCCAGTTAAGAAGTTTTCTTTTCAGTTTGGCATCCAGTATGGTTCCGTTTTAAGGCATTATGACTCCATATCCCAATGAATGCATAAGCGGTTTTTGTTTCGTAAAGACGCAAGTAAAATGACGGGGTTCAGAGTTTGATTTCAGGTCTCCCAATGGATGAAGGCATGTGGTCTACTGTTCTTGGCGCTTTTCAGGAAAACACCATCCCTATGTAGAGCCTATGATGGAACAAATATTGAAAATTTCTACACTTAGTGTCTCTCGCCAAAATTTATGCCAGCTAGCATTAGAACCTTGTCGCCTGGCGTAAGATTTTTTAACCGATAAATCCTTGCGTCATTTGGCGCAAACCTTCCCGCTGCAGTGAAACCTCTAAACCTATCTCCATTTTAGCTGAGCTCTTCTACTGTCAAAATATCAAAGCCTTGCGTCACAATTGGCCAAAATATCAAAGCTTTAAAGTTTCCCAAGGTCTCCTATTTGGTCTTACTTCGCAATTCCTTGATTATCGAAATAATTCTAAAAATGTCAAATTATAAAACCAAACTATAAGTTTTGTTTTTTCTATATATTATTTTAAAATTATTTTATATAATTTTAAATTAATATTTTATTTTATTTTAAAGTTTGATAAGAAAAGAGAAAAATTGTTTAGCCAAACCTTTGCACCAATTCTCTTTCATAAAAAATGTTGGGTCCACTACCCTTCACGTCCAATCTCCAAACTATCCACCGTAAGCCACACACATGCCAAAGTCACAAGACAACTCACACAAGACTCCAAGGAGAGAATCCATGTGAGGACCAAAGCAATGCACCATCTGTCCGAACATCGACAGTGCCAAGTAAAACAAATGCCATTTCCAGAATTAGCAAAGGAAGCCAAAGATTTACTAGTAAAATTGTCAAAGCCATAAATCGACTACCACAACACACACAATTGTTTGTTTTGAAGAGTGAATGCTTCCAAATGCCCATTTTCACAGGTGTGGGAATGCCCGTTTTCACAGGGATCAACATATTCATCGGATGAAAAGGGCTCATTGTGATGGCTCCCGTATTTCTCATTTAGGCAACCAAACATTCAAGATAAATACAAAGAGAGTAAGGTTTCAAAGTCTGGTTCCGATCAAGAAAACATGGAGAGTATAATGTCTTCTCAAAAGACAATCGTCTGACTTTATTCATCATTACATTCTTCCGATGTGATCCAATATATCAATTCTTCATCTTCTCTTTCCATCCATCCATCCATTTTTCAAGATAAGAATGGAATGTGATCAATGGGAGCAAGCCATTAATGATATTCAGTATTCATAAAATTACTACGATGATAATTTTTACGATTACAGGCATCTTACGTTGTTGGATGCTATTCTTGAAAAGCATCGAGCATTAAGTCACATGGAGGATGAACTCATGAGGAGACCCGAAGGGGATGTGCTACACGCCGAGAAAATCGCTAGAATAGGGTTATACGTAAGTGTCAAGTTCCACTTCGGGGATTTTGACCGACGAAGGGATTTCAATAGCCACCTCTCCCTTCCCCTGAAGCCCGAAGGCCTGAAGTCAAGATTCCAGTCATACGCATCAAACATCAATGGGTTAAACGTTTTCACAAAAGTGGATTTTGATGTTGAAACACTCTCGTCTTTTGCTCATTTTTGTGATTGATTGGATCTTCACTTTAAACTAGTCTGTGTAGGCTCCTTCACGGATAGAACTAATGTTAGGGAAAACTCTTCGGGATCTCAATGCAACAAAATTATTACAATGTTAGATAGGCTTGACTCTAAGGACTAGATTGTGGTTTGTAAAGCACTAAACTGCATGCATCAATTATCAATTTTTTTTACAAGGAAGCCTTGCATCCAATACTGGGTAATATAACCACTTTGACAGTTAAGTCCTTAAAGAATCTGAGAATCACTCTTTGCAAAAATGCGATTATGGCTTCATATGACCTTATCAAAGCGTACCAAAATCATATAATTGATTTCATTGATCCAATGATTTTGCAAATTTTGCCGAAGACCTCTCAAGACAAACGCTTTATATGTGAAGTTGCTACGAAAGCATTGATGATGACAACTACGTGTATTTCTCCTAATCTATTACTACAAAAATTGGAACTCTATGTCAAGCACAAGAATCCACACATTCGAGCTAAGGTGTCTATGTGTATATGAAGGAGTGTTCATAGGTCGGGTGTGAAGGAGATCAAAGAATATGGCTTGGATGTATTACTCCAAATAAAAACACCCTCTTTCAAAGAAAAGAAAAATAAAAAATAGAAGTCGAGCTTCTGAATATTTGCGCGCAGGTGGTAAATGAACAGATGATAGAAATGGATGAGAAGGGAGAGCCTGAGTGCTTGTTTCATCATGATTAACAATTCAGTTTGGAAATATTGTCATTATTAATCACAGGTTTTTCCATCAGTTTCATTCTTAAACTTATTTGGGCTTAGCTGGAGAGTTTTAAGAATCAGATGGTAACGGAATCCGAGTGTCAATGATTATCGTAACTGTAATAAATATATGAACAAAAGAGGTTAAAATGCATCTGGGAGAAAACAAAGAGTCGGAAGAAGCGCCAACACATCTAATTGAAAATCAATAACGTATGCAGAGGTTGTGGGTAATCCAAGGGTTTTTTCAATAGAAACCAAATTTTTATAAAGAAATAGATGGTAGATTGATTAAAGAGGGGGGGGGGGCTGACAACCCGAGAGCCTGTCAGGGGCTAGGTTTGTAATGCCATTTCTTTTAGGAAATATAAAACAGAAGCTAAGAGATTCTATACTTTGTCACTGTGTAATTTTGTCTTTTCTTGTATCGTATTCTCAATATTTACATCCATTCTTTCTTCTTTCTTTTACATATTCAACTTGTAATGGCTCTAATTCAGTAATACCTTTGTTGTGGTAATTTATTGGGCATCTTGTTAGGTTCAACTTTTCCTCTGTTTATGCTGTGAGCAAACAAGACCTGTAACTTGGCTGTTTCTACCTAGATTACAAGTTATATGTATGCACGGTCGTTTTTGAAGCTATTTGTCATTCCTCTATTGAAATAAATATTAGACTTATCAGAATTAGATACCTAACTCTTTGTTTCAGTCCTCTTCATCCCATATCTTCTATCCATCTTCCTTATTTTAATTGAATTAGGAAAACGAGGTCATGCCTCTTCGTTTATGATTTATAAATGATTGAAAGGCCTATTTCAGACCTGGTTCTAGAAGCCTCATTTGACTGATCAATCAACAACTTGTTATTTCATTTTAAAATGTGCTAAGGCTTGGTTCTATTACAACCTAGAGTCAACTCTTGCGACAACAGGGACTATGAAGGGTTAACGAAACTCAAACACAACTGTTGTTTCTCATATTCCTTAATCCGCGACTCCTCTCCTTAGTCTTCTCGATCTCCCGATTTCTCCCCTGATCTGATCTCTGAGTTAGAGCCTCCATCATCTTCGAATGGTCCGAGATTTCTTTATAGAGGCGCCATGATGAGGTTCATATTGCGATTGATATCAACAACTTGTTCTTCCAAGTGTTCAAATTTCTCTTTTGTTGGATCTTGAGGGTTATTGTGAACAGACTCGTCCACGATGGCTATGGTTTATGCGGCTTCTCATTAAGCCGATTCCTAGATATTGCAACTTCCCACAAATACCCAAAATAAAAATCCATTTTGATACCATAATGATATGTAAACTACTGTGGATATTCCACTAGAACAATTCATCACAACAGATCTAATAAATAACCAAAATATTTATTATTAAGGTTATTTTTCCTTTAGATTTCCATAATATTTAGTTATTGATTTTTCTTCTTATGCATGAAATAGATAAAATGTGGAAAATAGAGAATACTAAAATACAATCACACCATCCATAAATAAACACAAGATATGACCCGGTAAACACAATACGAGAGAAGACCTAGCTAGAAGGTGAGTCTGCTTTGCTCTCTTTTCTCTGGTATAGAAATGATGCAAGTACAAATAAATAGGTAGTCTATGTGGAGTTTCCTTTGACTTATGGTCTGCATCGCTTCTAAATAATATCTCCTCCTCTGTTATGCTCACAAAATACCACTCTCAGATATTTTTCTCAGCTATAGAACAAGATACAATGAAAAATAATGAAACCCCTTCTCCTCCTAGTGGCCTGGTATTTAACATATCCCTATATCCCTCTAGGGATAGGTTTTTGACTTCCTCAACCCTCAATTGTGGGAGGGTTTTGAACCTTCTAGAATATTATTGAAATCCCTCACGTGGCTAGCCCCATATGCATTAGTAATGGCGGCTGACGTGGTGTCCTATAGTACCATCATGGTCAACATGACAGGTAAACTTGCGAGAAACATAACTTTTGTATACAAGCTATGTTTGATGTGATGTTTGCATAGTTGGAAAAGTATCATTGTGTATAATAGCATTCCGAGGTTTTAGTTATGATAGTAAATTTTTAACCACCAAAAATGTCATTTGATGCCTGAAAATGGCCCTGGAGGGTTTCAGACCCCAATTTTCCAAACTGGGTACTTGCCACTAAAATGGCCCTGCAAGTTGATTTCTCCAATTTTTCCACTCTGAAAGGATCAAGATAGATGGAAAACAATATAATGATCCAATACAGATCACTAGGTCCACCTTTTATTTTAGGTCTCCCTTGTTTCTCATATAAATAGAGGGAGGAGAGATTCATTTGACCAAACTTGTACTTGTTAACTCTTGGATATCACACACTTGAGTTAGAGATGTGATACTAGGGTGAACTTGTCTTCTTGTAATCTTTAAATTAGGGGAATTTCGAGGTAATAAATGGGTCTCAAAATGAAAAATATACTATCAAGATCAACTTTAAACGAACCAATAGGATTGAAGATGATGATGTCAACCATAAGAGTAATTATTTTTTGGAGGCAAATAAATAAAACTAATATTTTAATCATATTTTTTTACTTATCTCCTTATAGGTTTACTCAAATTTCAAGTGTAGGAACTCATCGGATGCATAATTTAATTATGCATCCAAAAAGTACCCATAATGCATACTTTTGATAGACTAACAATGAGATAAACTAGAAACACATGAAAAAAATGTGTTTCTTGAAAAGGAACCCATGAAAAAATGTGTTTCTTGAAAATGAGCACATTTTTTTCATGAATTTCCAGTTTATCTCACTGTGGGTCTGTCAAAAGTATGTAAAGAGAGTACTTGTTGGATACAAAATTTAATTTTTCATCTAACAAGTGACTACACTTGAAATTTAAGTAAACTTATAAGGAGATAAGTCGAAAATGTGATTAAAAAAATATTTTTATTTATTTCCCTTTGAAAATTCATAACTTTTATTTTATTATTTCCCTTAGGAGTCCCATTTAAGACCTCAAATCCCCCCTAATAGCCTTCATGTATGTTTTCTCTCTTCATATTATGTGGTAGGTTTCTTGGAGTTATTTCAAGGGAACACTGGGGTTAGTGTTTCACCATAAGGAAAAAAAAATAAGAATAGGATTTGTGATAAACTCTAGAGGGGAAGATATATAATTTTATCTTGTAGCTCTTGTGAGATAAGAAGGATAGGTTTTTGTGTCATTTGGAAACCCTAGTGCTACTTGTTATTATTATTATGGAGGAGAAGAGAAGGAAATATCTTTTACACTCATGGGATGCAAGTATAGGTGCAAAGTAGGACTTACCAGTGGTAATGCTAGCTTGTGGAGGATATTTCATGGAGCGACTATTTTTTGTTAGGAGTGTTCCCAGCTAGGAGGAGTTGGTGGCTACAGTTTTCTTATGGTTTCCCTAGCTATGGTTTGAAGAGATTGACTTATACTAACTTTGTGATAAATCCATGGTATGCACTTGTACTTCATTTCTTGTATATATATGAAGTTTCGAGCTGTCCAAATATTGTGTGCTTGCAAATTCAATTTTCAGTTTATGTTATCTGCTTGATTTGGTAGATTCTAGAACTTGTTGTTCATCCCGATTTAACATAAAATATAGCTAAATTGGTTAAGTTATTTAACACATATGTTGAAGATAAAGGTGCATATTTATTGTTGTTATAATTTGTAGTAATAAGAGATTTCATATCTTTCATTTTCTTGGAAAAGTGTACCCTAAGAGCATTAGCATTGTGGTATTGAAGTGCACTTGTATGGTATTTGTTCTCTTGGGCTGCCATGTGAAATTGGGTTGAAGAGAAGAGAAATATTATTGTTGTAATTTAATATTTCAGATCATCATAAGGTTGAAAGTCACAATGAATAGATCCAAGAAACCTCAAGGATGAGGTGAAATTTTGAATTTGCATTAATTTCTAGGTTCTCAAAATTTCTACATGGTATCAAAGTTGATTTTATTGAGATTTCTCTCTTCGTGAAGAGGGAGTTGGATATTTTGATTGTATTTTACATGGGAGTGGTGTGTGACCTAGTGCAAGAACAAAGTTACCTACTTGATGAGAACCCTCTAGAGTTCTCATTTTTTAGAGGACACATTTAATGGTTGTTTTTATCCTCGTTTCAAAAGATGGTTCTTCAAAATCACTCATTTTTTTCTCAAGGTAGTTTTTTTTCATTTTGAATCGTCTTACTTATAAAATATCCACATTTTTTTCAAATGTTGTTTAAAAAAAAAACAGTTTTTGCTTAAAATGTCTATTTTTTAAATTTTTTGATGATGTTTTTTTCTTGTTTTTTCAATTTTTTTATATATTTTTCCTTTAAACATAAACTTTATTGTCTTTAGTATTATTAAAAATGTTATATGTCATTTCCTTTTTCAAAGTTTTGATTTTCATCTAATTATATATTATTAATTAATTTAGGACATGATACATTTTAATTACAATGTAAAATATTGTTTTTAAACATTTTTTCAACTTTAAATTTATTTATTTCATTTTTTTAACAAATAAAATCCTCTTTTTGTTTTTTAATATTTAAAGAAAAATATTAGAGATTTTAAGAGGAAAAAAATAGTATTTTTAGTATATTTTGGTGCACAAAACACAAAACAAGAAAAAATAGAAAAACTTATTGAGACTTTGCGGGATTGGCAATAGATATTTGATTTGACTAGATCTCCTTTCACATGGAGAGTCTTTTTGACCTGCAATCTCCTCAAACCTCCAACCATTGAAGGATTTCCTTGGACGAATTCTCACAATATAGGCTTGGTATCTTTCCCACTATGGAGGATTATCGACACATCTAGTGGATAGGGTTGTTCCTTCATATGAGGACACTTAGATCTCCATTTCTAGTATTATTGTTTGTATTATTTCACATGGTAGTTTCCAATTTATTACTGTGTTGTTCGAGGAGGTTGGCTCAAGTGGTTTTGTAAGAAGATTCTATCTTTCTCAGATTGTTGAGTGAGGGCTTCATTGCTTCATTGGAAATCTAGCAAAGGTTCTTATTCTTCGTACATTAGATAAATTTTTCATCTTTCCTTTGTTTCATTTTTTAGTAGCTAAATAAATCACATATATTAGTGAGGTAAGTAAACCAATCTTTCTTTTATTATATCCTATATTTCTTAAATCATAAGCTAGATCAATAAACTGAAGCAAGCAATGTTTCATTGGCCTCACCCTTTGCCTTCCCCTTTTTAATTCATATTTGGGTTCTCAGTTTCCCTAGATAAGAGAGTTACGACTCCTCTCCTCTTCTTGGTTTAATTTTGTTTCTTGTGTGGTAGCACAATTATTCACTCAAATTGTTGGGTTACATTTCAATTACTTGACCGAGGAGTTCTGTTAAGCCTTCCATTCCCAAAGTGAAGTTTTTCTCCTTGAATTCTTCATTTTCCTCCCTTCATATTTTTGGTCATGGGACCCTTGGATAATTCTCATGCGCCAACTTCATTTGCATGTGCCTTGTCCTCAAGCACCATGAGTTTGAGGCAAGGAGGATGTTGTAACATAAATTGGCTTTGTCACTTTATCTCAGTTTTCGCCTAAAATAGATTTTCTTGCTCATGACTAAAATTCCTTTCAACTCAAGTTTGACCTCTTTCATGTTCATTTCTCTCGTTTTAAAAGTTTCATTTGAGACCTAGCCTTAATCCTTACCTTGATCATGTATTGAGTGAAGTGTTTATCTCAAAATATGACATTATTTCTTGAGTTGTATTTTAAAGCTCATATTGTATGGTGAAGTCATAAAATAAACCTATAAAGCATGTATTCCCTAAGTGCATTGAAAATAATTATTTATTAGCCAAATTTTATATGACCATGAGTTAAAAA